>RJWM01008000.1:0-75248 GCA_004363535.1 Dasyprocta punctata | reverse complement strand
AATACTCATATGATTAGATCAATCTAGCATGTCTATATCTGTTAATGTAAGAAACCATTTTAAAGATAACGATGCGCAATATTGCAACCATTGTCAAGCTTCTATCTACCGGTTGTGTAAACCTGCAATGTTGTGTATTTACTCTAGTCATTTGCTTGTCTCTTTTGCTTGTTGTTTTTACTATATATGTCGTCTTTTTGTTGTTGTTGTTGTTGTTTTTGTTTGTTTTGTTTTTCTTCGCTCAAATAAAAAAAAGAAAAACAAACCTAATAAAAAAAAAAAGAGAGATACTACATCTAAACACTTTTTGTTAAAAGCTAAGTACATAGTATTCAACAAGCAACTGCTCTTTGTATATAGGTATATACACACATATATGATATATATTATCATGGTCATGTGTAAAATACTCTTATGAATTGTTTTCTTTTTTATACAATTATAATTTTAAAATTAACACTTTTTACTCTGAGTTAGTTTTTCTTTTGTAACTTGGTGTTATTTATTTCAAAAAAGCCATATTTTCAGCAATAGAAGCCTTGGTTTGCTTTCTAGTTATATCTTTCTTTCCAAAATTTAGAATTGATGACTATTTGTGGGCTGAATGGAATAAAGGTTACTTCATTCTAGGTATTAAAAAACTTGTATTTAATACAAATTTGATATTTTAACTGCCAGTTTTTCTCATCTGTTACTGACCTTATTCATTGAATACCCACTTTAGTAGAGGAGAGGGATGAGCAGGTGTCAGTGTACCCACCAAATAATAAAACTCTCTTTTGTTTCTCTTTAAACTGTATAATCAAGATTTCTCTAATTCAAGCTTACCTTCTCAGGCAGATTTGGGATGAAGAGACAGGTACCTTTTATTGAATCAGTTGTTGGGCTAGACACTTACATGTGTCATATACTTTGCAGTACAAAATGAGAACTATTTTAAGTAAATCAATCATTTGGCTGTTTTATTGTCTTATGTTACAACATTGCAAAAGTGTTCTTATAGAAAACAACTTGGATTTAATTCATTAACTATTTACAATACTTTTGCTATTGCTTAGTATCATTATATTGAAGAAGAGGTAGTTCTGTTGGATATTTTTACTGGCAAGATAAGGAAGGACACTGATAAGTCTGAAAGCATGAAACCGGTCACTAACTCTTCAAACACAAAGTCTTTTCATCAATCTAGAAATATTTGAGATATGTATAGTCCATAGATCTGCATATTTAACTGAAAATTTGGTTAATATTTAATGCCAAGAAAATGTAGGAGAGGTAGTCTCTGTAGGAAATAACATTTTGCCTGGTCTTTGGCTCTATAGCTATATAGGAACCCTAGGGTTCCATATGTACATTTCTGACCTGTTTGTAGAATGACAACTCCAGTTCATAGTATTTTTATATGTGGGATTTATCTAAAAAAATCAAGGTATCATTTCCCAGTTTTAAAAAAGATGTCTGAGTGGAACTCTAGGGGCAAATTAGCTTATACACACAAGCATGTTTAATAGTTCTGTTGGCAAATTATGCTTTCTTGTTGTATTAATATTATGAAGGCTGAGTAGATCACCATCATTTTTAGGCCATATAAACTGCCTTTAGCTAATTTGTATTCTACCATATATCCTAGCAGTCCAATTGGAGGCTTTAAAAAGTATACTGTTTAAATATACATAGGAAGTTGTACTAGTGCTTGTTGGTAGGGCTGTTGTGTTCTTTCTTATCTTCCCAGGGAGTTTGGCCTCTTTGTTTAGCTGTTTCATTTGTTTACAAAGTTATAGGCTTTGAAGTAGGCAGTGATGTAGGACTCCCAAACAGAAGAGTAAATTGAGAAAGTTGCTTTTATAGGTAAGCAATTATCCTCATTCTGCCACCTTATTGTCTTGTTTTCTCAGCCAGTCTCATTCACTGATTTTGCCTTTCTCATAGGATCCGAACTAGCTTGCTTGTTGTTATCCTAAATTTCTGTGGAAACTTGTTCTTTGTCTCCCAGGTTAGAAGTCAGCTCAGATTATTTTCTAATTATTGAACTATCATTATGTTGTCTGATGTTAATGGGAAATTTTTAAAATGAAGTTTTATACATAATAACTTAATGGCACATATTACATTTTTCTTTTCCATCATTAAAGGACTTTTCACATCTGGTTTCCTTAATATAGGGTTTCCGTCTTTAGGTGACTGCTGTTCTATAGATATTGCATTGTTATTGCAAGATTTGTACTAGTAAGACTGTGATAAAGTCAGTGTTGTCAAGGACATTAGGTAAATAGCTGTGCTGTAAGATTGTTTAAATCATCATAGTTAAAAAATAGTTAAAAATCATCTTTAAAAATAGTAATAAGAAAACATAGCCATAAAAAAGTTAAAAATCATCTTTAAAAATACTAATAAGAAAACATATATCAGCCATAATTTGTCACCATTATGAGATTCCTTAAGATTTTTTAGGTGTTAAAAGGTTGCACAGATTGCACTTACTTTTTTAAGTCATGAAAGGAGAATAAAAGGACTGAGCTATTTTGGACATGGGCTTAAAGAAGGAAATATCAATGTGACTGTTAACTGACACTTTTGTCAAGTTCAGTTTCTACCTGACTACTTTGATTTTTTAAAAAAATTTCATTACTTTGGACATTAAGAGTTCTCTATATGAAATTTTTAAAGAGTGACATCTCTAACCTTTGGGTTTGAGCAGTGCATTTCCCCTGGAATTGGTTGAGTCACTTCATATTCTTCTAAGAGTTCACCACCTGTCAAAGCTGAAGAGATCTGTCTCTTTTGTCTTCTGCTTCCTGAACCATTTCCCTGCTGGCAATAGTCTTCTGTTATTTTTGTGGCAGGGTTTTCAACATTTAAGATGTAGAACCTACCACAGAGTTTGATGCTTATAGTGACTGCTTAAAAGGCTTTGAAGCTTCCACTTCTACGTTTGAAAGAATAATTGGTGTAAGAACAGGCCCCTTTCCAATTCTCATTTGCTGTAACAGCTAGAAACTGGACAAAATACGTGAAACAACTGTTTTCATACTTTGAGGAACAGGCAGCACAGCCCTGTAATCTCTAAGAGAAAGAAAACAAATGAAGTGAGCTCTGTGATATCCTGACTTTTTGCCTCCAGATCGTTTCTAGACTACAACATTGTAAAAGGTAACCCAAGCAGAGCCTTCAGTGTTGCTGAATTGTTGAAACAGGAGGGATGAAACTCAGGAAGGCCTAGGTGGCAGAAATTATTATAAGATCTAGCATCCAAAAATTACTAAATATTCTAAGAAACACTGAAATTTGACCTATAACTAGGAGGAAGTCGGTCAATAGAAACAGAACCAGAAAGAATGATTATATAATTAGTATACAAAGGCTTTAAAGTAGCTATGAAAAATATTGAAATTAAAAGTCAGTGGATTTTAATGCATGACATTACAAATATCCAGTCTGAAGCTTAGAAAAAAACATGGAAAGAAAAATGGCCTCCATGGGACTATGAGACAGCATCAAGCAGATTTACATACATGTTGTTGGAGTCTCATAAGGAAAAGAGAAAGAAATAGGTAGAAAAAGTAATGAAAGAAGCGACTAGATATGTTCCAGTTATGAAGAAAACTATAAACCCTTATGTCCAAGAAGTTCAGTGTACCCCACACAGGAAAACTAGAAAGAAAAACCACAGCAAGAGAATTATAATCAAATAGCACTAAATATAAAAGATTTATATACTCATCAGGAATATTGAAATCCAAAAGTCAATGGAAATACCTCTTTAAAATGGTAAAAATAAAAACAAAATTATGCTTAATTGAAATTCTGTAGCCAATGAAAATATCTTTTAAAAAATGAAGGCAAAAGAGGACAGAATATCTTTTCTCAGAGAAAAAACTTAGGATTGTCAGAAGCATTAACAAATATAATGAGCTATGAGAAATATTAAGGGTAGCTCTTCAGGCTGAAGGAAAATGACATCAGATGCATACTTTGATCTCTGCAAAGTAATGAAGAGTACAAAATAAATGGCCAGTGTGGGGATAAATATAAGAAAATGTTTTATAATTTGAAAAATTCTTTAAAATTTGACTCATTGGTTAAGGCAAAATTAATAATCTGTTATGGGATTCATAAGGTTTGTAGAACTAAAAGGTATGAAGTCCCATGGGGTAGGAGGGGTAAAATGGAAGGATACAGTTAAAATCCTTACATTATATGTAGAGTGTTACAACATAGATTGCAGTAAGTTACAGATGTGACTTAATACAATCTAGAACAATCACTAAAATGGCATAATAAGCTAATCGTGGTGATAAAATATAATCACTTAATTTTAAAGGAGACTAAAAGGAAAAGTGAAAAACAGATGGGAAATACCAAAAACAAACATTAAATATACAGGTGCAAGACATAAAATTAGTCATATCAAATGCAAGATCTAACTATATACCATAGATAAGAAACTGATTTTAAGGATAGACACAGATTGTAGGTTAAAAGTAAAAGGGTGGAGTATAAGATAGATTATACTAGCACTAATCATAAAGAGGCAAGACTGTCTGTTAATCTAAGATGCATTAGACTTCAGGACAAAGAGTGTTACCAAAAATAAAGAAAGCTATTTCATAATGATAAACTAATTAACTCATCAAAAAAGGAACAATAGCACTTCAGAATACATGAAAAAAGATAGTACATAGGAAAGGATAAATATACTAAACCATCATTAGAACAACTAGACATAATATATCACTGAAGAGATAGAAAACCTGATTAGCACCACTAGCCAACTGAACCTACTTGCCATTTATAAAACACTAGACCTAATGCTGTTAGAATACATGTTCTTTTCAACTTCATATGCTATATTCAATAAGATAGACATAATCTGAGCCATAAAACAAGTGTTCAATATATTTATAAGGACTGAAAAAATAAAAGTAGTCTTTCTAACCAAAATGGAATTAGAAATAAATAACAAAAAGATACCTGAAAACTTTCCAGATACTAGGAAATCACACAGTATACTCCTAAATAAAGCATGGATGAAAACAAAATTCATAAGAGGGTTTAGGATATATTTTTATAAATGAATGATAATGAAAACGTGAAAATATGTGAGATGCATCATGTTAACAGTGCTTGGGAGGAAAGTTCATAGCTTTAAAAGAAGGAGAATGTGAAGTAAATAAGCTTCCACCTAAAGAAACTAGAAAAAGAAGAGCAGAATACTCTATATAAGTAAGAGAAAAACAGGATATTAGAAATCAATGAAATAGAAAATAATGGAGAAAAACCAGTTAAACTTACAGCTAGACTGCTAAAAACCAAAAAGAAAAAAATATAAATTGACACAAATTACCCATGCCAAGAAGGAAAGAATAGATATTACTGATCCTATAACCATTTAAAAAGATAAAACAATATTCTGAATGAATTTATGCCAATAAATTCTGCAACTTAGATGAAATGAAAAAATTCCTCAAAACACAATTTACCAAAATTGACTCAAGAAGAACTAGAAATCTTAATAGTTTTATGTCTATTAAAATGAGATTTATAATTAATAACCACTCCACAATTAAAACTGTAGCCTCCAATGAATTCAGTGGTGAATATTAAGGAACAAATAAGCCAAGTTTACAGAAAATAGAGGAGGACAGAATTCTTCCCAATTCATTCTATGAGACTGATAAAATTGAAGTCTCCGTACTCTGTATGAATTTGAAATGTAAGTATCTATAGAAAACAGTATGGAAATTCCTCAAATTTTTAAAAATAAAATTGCTATATGATCCAACAATTCCACTCCAAAAGAATTGAAATCAGAATCTTGGGAGGTTTCTCCAGTCCAGTGTTCATTGTAGCATTATTGACAATAGCCAAAATATGGAAATAATACATGTCCATCAACAGATGAATGAATAAAGAAAATGGATATTATTGAGCCTTTAAAAAGAATAAAATTCTGCTATTTGCTGTAACGTGGAGAAACCTGTAGGACATTATGTTAAATGAAACAAGCCAGTAATAGAATGACAAACACTGTATAATTTTACTCATATGAAACAACTCTAGTTATGGTTATGTGGCTTGCAGGAGTGGGGTTTGGAGAATTGTTCATCAGACATAAAGTTAAATGAATAAGTTGTAAGGGCATATACAACAAATTGCCAATTGTTAATAACATGGTATTATGAACCTCAAAATTTGAGAGGGTTGATGTCATATTTAGTGTTCTTACTGCAAAGCAAACCATAAACAAAGGGACACAAGGAGAGACACAACTTGTAAGAATTGTTGAATATGTCTAGTAATATCACAGTTGTTTGCATGTATTCAAGCCCAGCAAATTGTACACATTAAGTATGTACATTTCAATATATATCAATTATACCTCAATAAAATTGTTAAAAATAAACTTGAGCACAAATGCTATTGTAATGCTTTTTATTTGTAATAGCTCCAAACTGAAAATAAACCACATATCCATAAGCAGTTCAGCAGATAAAAATTTGTGATATGTCTATTCCGTGGAATACTACTAAAACAATAAAAAGGATCACACAAATGTTAAAAGACTGAAATAAGAGACTGCATAATGGGTAGTTCCCTTCATATGAGAGTCTCCAAAAAGTGACAGAAAGCATATTAGTATCTGCCAGGTCCAGGACTCTGGGGAGGATATTGGAAAAATGAAAGAGGTAACTTTGATTGCAGTTTAGGATACATGTATGTGTACATTTATCAAAGTGCATTGAATACACTTAAAATGGATACTTTATATTGTAACTAAATTATATTTTAATAGAATTGATTTTTAAGAAGAAACATTTTGAATTTAAGTATGTCATCTCCATTTTTAAAAATGTCAGTCTGAGGTAGTGCTTGCTTATTATGAGCAAGACCCTGGGATTTAATCCCTAGTACCACAAACGCACGCGCGCGCGCACACACACACACACACACACACACACAAAAGCTTCAACATCTTAGATATTTCATAGGAGAGGTTTTTGATGGATTAGCTGTTTTCTGAATGGTAAAAGAAAAAGGAGAGGAAAAGCTAAAGACAATATAAGTAACCCTGATACAAAATATAGTCTCACTTGACTACTTTGTCCTTAGATCCTGCCTTTCTTCTTCTCTCTAAGATGAAAAAGGCTTGCTGAATTCCTGCTATAAAGCTGAGTCTTTCTATCTGTTTTCTTCCATGGAAGCAAGTAATACAACACAAGGACCTTAAAATCCAAAGTCACCCTTCTAAATCTAGAAAACCTGTAAAAATATGTCACAGTTTCATTTTAAGTCTTACTAAGCTGTAACATAATGTTGGATCTTCTTGGAATAGGAGACATGATAAAAATCTAGAATGAAGAAGCTAAATAATTTTCCAGTTCTTCTTATATGATTAAATATTGTTTTCTATCTACTCCATTTTTGCTAATTTTGTGAGTTCTGTGAGAAAGATAAGATGGTAGTAAGTAGGTCATCAACTGAGGGGATAAGATACAGGTATAAGAAACAGAGTAAGTTAATAAAATCTTTCATTATTTTCATTGTCGTGTTTAAAGTGTTATAAATTCCCTGACAACCCCCCATACTCAGTCAAATGGAAGTACCGAAACAAAGTCTCATAGAAGTCTTTAATGACAGGAAAGCATATCAACTAGTCAATATTAATTCTAAAACTTTGCACTCATTTCTGTTTTTCTTAGTTTTGCTTGCTTTGCATTTAGAAATCTTAAGACTTAAAAAGGAAGTCCTTCTTTTGCTAATATTTTCTATTAAAATAATTCTTTTGATGGCAAAAATTGAGTCTCAAGTCTCAAAGCTCTTTGAACAAATGGTTTCACAATAGGAATTAAAATAAAAATTATTACATTTTGGAAATCTATAGCAAATTGTCACTTAAAATTTGTAAGTTAAGATTCCTGGTGTGTTCCTGTTAGTAGAAAAAAATCACAGTTATTTCATCCTTAAAATGTGACATTTTGTTAAATACAACACTCACTAAATCATAAATTAGTAAAATAAAATACATTAAAAATAATCATAGTTTCTCCAGTCTAGATGACTTATTTAACTTGGGGTTCTAAAAAACCAAAGTAATTAGATAATCTTACCATATCAAGTCTGAGAATGAATTTTTTTAAAGTGTGCTGAAAATTGTTGGTTTAGTCTTGCTAAAGAGGAAGAAATGGTTCTTTCAGTTCAAAAATTGGCAGAATCATGCTAATCCTCCAAAGTATGCCTGTGATTTGGGTGGTTATATGTCAGTGGTGATTACCCTTCATTAAAAAAATCAGTCTTCTCAATCATGCTAGATTTAGGTGTGCCTCCCTTCCTCTGGCATTTACTAGTTAAAATAGATTTATAAAAATTGGGAAAAAAAGAATGTAATATTCCAGCCTATGCTAATCTATGCTGTTTAAGCAGGGTCTCCTTAGTTTCCTGATTTCTGGGATGGTTGCAGGCTATTTACAAAGCCGTTGGAGGGAGAAGTATGTACAAAGCTACAATGGTTATTTAGTGGATTTTCTTCATTTACAATAAAAGATTAGCACATAGGAAAAAGTCTGAACCTTACCTTTTTTCACCCTGACTCCCCAAGATTAGCCACCCTCTCCTAGTCTTCTTTCTTATTACTTTGAATTCCAAATTATTTGGAAGATTTAAGTTTTATTCACTCCATAATATAATCACTTAATCAAATAATCAGATTGTATACCTTGCTGAGTAGTTGTTAGCCAATGGTAAGTTGAAATACTGATTTGGAGAACATTTTTAGACAATACATACAAGACCGGGATTTGATGAAGGCTGGCTAGATAACAGGATAAAATAAAGTGACAAAGCTGACAGGGAGTCACAAGGAGTGTTGGCAAGCCATCAAAAGTAAAATTATAGGCTTCTAATGGGGATGATGTATGAATTTGTAACCTGGGACTAGTATTTGTAGACTGACTCAGCATTTATAGTGTGTCTTGATCGGTCAGTCTGTCCCTCCCTCCCTCTGCGTGTCCCTCACTTTGTCTCTCTCTCCCTCTCCCCCTCTCCTCCTCTTCCCCCTCCCCATCTCTCTCTCTTCTTCCTTCTGTCTCTCTCCTTATGCTTGGTGACATGTATGGGAATTGTGTAATATAGAATTACCTATTCTCTGGTCTTGTCTTGGATGACGGACTTATACTCACAATTTTTTTCTTGTAGGAGGAAATATCTGCATTAGTAAAATTTGTAGAATATGGCAGGTTCTAACACTAATGGAGTTGGTGGCTGCACTTACTGTTCTCAGATCTCTTTTTTTAGTCACTTGTAAGGTAGAAAAGAGATGGATCCTCTTCTAAAGTCTCTTTCAAGCAAATGACTTTGTTATACACATTGTTACAGAAACTTTAAACTATGTAGTAAATTTTGCCCCCCCCATTTGCGTGTTCAAATGCTAACACCCATAGTGACTATATTTGGAGATAGAACCTATATGGAAATAAGGGTAAATGAACCTGTAAAGATGGGTCACTGATCTGATAATACCAGTGTCCATATAAGAAGAAACAGGATTGCTCCTTCCCCATGTGCTCACAGGAAAGGCCATGTGAACACCAAGTGGCTTTCTACAAACCAGGAAGGGAACCATGTCATTATCTTGATCATAACATTATTCTTAGACTTTGTAACCTCCAGAAGTATTAGAAAACATTCTTTTGCTCTTTAAGTCACCCAGTCTATTGTATTTTGTTATAGCAGACTATGCTAATACGAGGTTTAACCATAGTAGGCGAATTTTAGTAGATTTAACTTGTGGTTTATATGTTTGGAAATGAAATACTTAGTTTCTTTTTTTTAGAAGTAAGAAAAGTTTTAACCTGGTGGTAGAAAGAAGACACAATTGCTTCTGGAGAATTATTATATTAAATTTAGTTGAATGTTATGAGTCATATAGTTGGATTTTTGAGATAGGTTGCAAAAAACCCAAGTACATTTGATAAGCTCTTGTTATTGATGGAAGAAAAACAAAATCAAACTGCAGGTCCTGTCTCTTTTCCTGTGTCTACTTTCAAAATAAATAACCTTGTTGAGTACCTGTTTTATAATAAATTATTGTATTGGTAGGGATTGATTTTATTTTGTCACTTTAACTACCTATAAGTCTCATCCTAAGGAGCAGCAAATTTCCAGAATCAGCTTTCAAAATGGTCTAAAATTACATTTTTTACTTCCAGTTTTGCCTTAGTATAGCAGGAGAAATAGGATTTAAAGTATAATATTTTAAATTAAATATTTATTTTTCATTGTCTGATCTAAATGTACCTTTCTCCCACAGATATATTTCTAATTTGTTTTGGCTTACATTAATGGAAGAGAGGCATGTATTTACATTACTTTTTTGTATTTTTACTGATTCCATACAACTATATTTCCCTTATAGTCACTGTTTACTTGACATAATTGGCTGCCAGTTGGCACAGGCAGAGAGAATTTAACTAGATTCGAAGTCTGTCTACAGACTTGGGAAAAATGGACTTTATTTTCCTTCAAATGTTTCTCATAATATAGTGGTAGAAGGTGTTCACATGTAGGATAACTCTTAAAAAACTGTATCTGGTAACCTTCAAACATTTCCATTAATATTTCATCTCATTTTGGGTTTTTTTTTGTTTGTTTGTTTTTGTTTTTGTTTTTTTGAGACAAGGTCTCACTATGTATTTCAGGCTGGCATTGAACTCACTATGTAGCCAAGGCTGGCCTTGAACTCCTGGCAGTCCTCCTGCAGCTACGTCTCACTGAGCCCCTTCTACTTTGTAGTATTTTTTCTATGTGTGTAGGTGGCTTCAAACCACATGATGAAAGCAATTTTTCAGAAACAGTTCATCTTTGTCTTTTATGAACTATTTTTTTTAAATTTTCTTGTCATTGAATTGCTCTTCTCAACAGACTCAAAAACCCTTTTTCTACTTTGATCTGTCTCTGATTATGCTGCTGTCTTACTTAAGCCCTTTTGGGAACTCATACATGTTTTAATAGCACATTTAAGAATGAAATTGCCTGTTCTTCCCTCTGTGTGCTGGGTGAAGAGAAAAAAATTTTGCTGCTATTTTTAGATAATATATTTTGAATGTTCCTGTAGTCATTGCCCTGTACAAAGTAGTCATCACACACAAAATGCAATCTGTGATACTTAGTGATGTTTATTCTGTTTCAGTCTACTTTAAAATGCCTAATTTCCTGAATTCTGTTCCCTGTTACATGTTGCTTTTACACATGTTGGTTATTTTTAATTCCATGTATGTGTTTTCCCAAAAGATTTTAGATGAGTATTGTAAATGAGACCCAGATTCTTGAGGAATAGTTTTATTCTGTATACTACATGTCTGATTTCTTCTGTCTTTTAGGCATTTGTCCTAAACACAGTAGGGTTGCACTCATCTTCAACACAGATTCTTTCTCACAATCTCAACTCCCAAAGTGAAAGTTGCCTGGGACAAGTGAGGGACAGGGAGATAAAGAGTATGTTCATTTGTTTTACCTATTCTGTGGGCTCTTGAGAACCACATACTCAATAGTACCTAAAATTCAAAGAATATTAAATCTAGACAGGACTATGGGAAGCTTATCAAGACTACTAGATTAGTTCCTGGTCCATAAATATGGTATGCACTTTTACATCTCCATGCTCTTCCTTATTTGGTAGTGCCTGTGTTCTACAGGCTATCTTGCACAAAGGCGAATTTTTCCTGTATCACCCAAGCCCTGAGTTAATCATTTTCTCATCAGTGATAGCATAGCGTTATAAGAAACGGTATGTAATTTCCCCTACCATGTGTTTGAATACTCTCCAACATATCTATAGTATAGTGTCCAGTTTGTATATTTTTCTATGAATCTTGTATATTTAGACTATTTACTTGAGCAGATAAAGTTATATAGTTAAGAATTATATCTACATGCATACATATGTTAGTGGCATAAATAAGAGAATTGAAGGCAAAGTACTTTGAAATGACTTCCATTTTTCATGTTTTTGATAGGAAATAAATTCACTCACACTTTTGGGTTTCTCACCTAGGTCATTTAGGAAGAGAATATATGGCATAGTTCTATGTTGAGAAGCTGTCATAGTATTATAAAGAGATTTCATATATGTAATATATAAATTATATGTATTTTTATATTTGCGATAAACTTTATTCTGTAGATGCCAAAGCTGCCAGTGTATCTGCCTACATAGAGATACTGTATAGGGGTTGTGATGGGAGAGGATTGGTATCTTAATGTCCATAAAAATGGTTGCTGACCACATCAGAGAATAAAAAATGAAGAAGTGAAATTCATCTTTAAAGATAATATGTAAACTTTAGGATATTATTTGTGTGAGTAAAAAAATAATCGATTAGAAAGTAATCTCATCTAATTCCTGTTTTCTAGTGAACTGCTAGTTAAGCAGTTAGAGAAAATTTTCCATGGAGCTCCCATGGAGCATCTTGTCTCAAGTTGTAAGATATTTATTGAGTAATATGAAATAGCAGAAAATCTGGCCATTATCTTTTGCTTTTTAATTTAGTACCTTGTCTTAGTTACTTTTCTTGTTGCTAAAACAAAATACCTGAAACCCAAAGTTAAAGGACCAAAGGTTTATTGAAACTCACAGTTTGTAGAGGTTTCAGTTCACAGTTGCTGGCTCCAAGACTGGGTGGCATGGTAGAGGGGTATTGCTGAGGAGAAACAGTTCATGGTGGGCAGAGGGCAGCAAAGTAGCAAACAACAAGTGACAAGTGACCAGAGTAGCCCTATTTCTGTCCCTTATGTACTGTCCAGGCAGATAGCACTCACACCTAGGGAGGGCCTTCCCATTATCCACCCCAGAAATACAACAAACGAATCAGTGGACTAAATTTTTTTTTTTTTTTTTTGGTACCAGGAATCAAACACAGAACCTTGTGCTTACCTGGTCCCAGTTGACTAATTTGGTAATCACACACCCTTGATCCCAGCATCACACATTCTAAATCCAGCCACTATATGAGGCTTTGGGGGGACATCTAGACACAAACCATAACATATGTTTAGTGCATATTATCCAGCTCCTGAATGCCAGTTTCCTCCCTCATTTTTGTTAGTGTATATTGATTGTGCAGATCAATGAGTTTTATTTGGGCAGGAATTTATGTACACATAACATGCTTTAATCAACCCTCATTATCCTCCCTATGCTAACTTTTATCTTATACTTCAGTTATTCTTTTCCATGCTGCTGAACATTTGACTCTTGGAAGAAAGTAACTTTTAGTATTGCTCCCTTACTTGTATACGTGATTTGTTTGCAAACCTGTTTGCCATTGTTGCTGTCAGAACTTGGCATAATTTAAATGTTTGAGGTGGATGATTGAAGTGCTTGAGTGAAATATCTTTTCATGCAACTGCTGATGACTGACTATAGAGAGCATTTTAAAGAATATTCTCTAACTCACCAGTATAATATAAGAAATATATGACATATGGTATTTCCCCCTAAAATTAAAATATGTAGAAAGCAGAAATATATTTTACAGTATATCAATATGATATTGATATAGGCTGAACTTGGGTTTATCTTTTCATAAAATGACCTAAGATGTGTAATTACTTTTATTTCATAAAAACTGACATGTAAAGTTGCTTTTAATTAGAACAGTTCATTTTTGGACTTAACCGTTAATTGTGGCTGTCATCTGTTTGCTGCAGAGTCCAAGGTATATACTGTATTAAACTTCATTTAAAACCACAATATTCTTACCAGGCTTGCTGGCATACATCTGTAATTGCAGCATTTGGCAGGCTGAGGCAGGAGGATCACTTCAAGTTTAAAGCCAGTCTGGGCTACATAGTGAGTTCCAGCCTGCCTGAACTACACAGCGAGACCCTGTTTCAAACAAAACAAACAAACTAAAACAAAGCACAACAAAAGAAAAAAAAACCCACAATATTCTTAATGTCATTTTATTATAATTAGTACTTTACTCTTTGGTGCTTAAGAGATCATACTTGTAGACAGTGCTTTTAGATGAATATTAAGTTAAATATTCTCATTTCAGAATATTAGTTTGTTAATGTTTGCTGTTTCACTTCACCTCTGAATCCTCCCAATATTTCTGTGCCAAACTGAAGATTATCAAACTTGATGAAAGTTTATTTTATCCTGGTAGCTTAATTTATAGCATTTTCGACATGGTTCATCATGCGTATTTCCTTTTCCTTTGTGCTGGTTAGCTGTGAACAAGTCTACCTTCTGTACTGGCTCTCCTAGAGGGCAATTACTGCCTTTTGGGGCTCTGTGTATCTTTCATAGCACCTTTCACATGTGTATACCTAGCCCTTGTATTTTTAGCAAGTATTTATTGATGTTTTTGATCCCTCCCCCACCAAATTTTCTAAATTAGACGTATAAATCCATCAGGAAATTGTAGTTTTAAGTATTGAATTCAGCAGTAATCCATGATGGTTAAGGCACTATAGGCAGCATTGCCCAGATTTGAGTACTTACTTCATTATGTATGAATTATGGAACTACTTAATCTGTAAATAAGAATGTTGGCATCAACCTCTTAAATTTATTAATGCATTTAGCAGAAATAATTTGTTAAAACATTTATTGTGGTGCCTTATATATAGGGCATACGCAATACAACATCCAAGTTTTGCTAAATGAAATTCTATAGAGCTAGACCTTGAGGCCCTTGAGGGCTTGTCTTTTGGTCTTTATGTCTCAGGCACCTAATCTAGTGTATAGTAAATACTCGATAATATACTTGCTTGAGTTGAATTGATTGATTTACTTTATTTTTATCTTCCATTACAGCCCACTGTTTGTAACATGGAAGATTGGTCGAGACAAAAGATTGCGTGGATGCATAGGTACTTTTTCTGCCATGAATTTGCATTCAGGACTCAGGGAGTACACACTTACCAGGTGAAGACTAATTTTTGTTACCTCTGCTTCTGCATTAAAGAAAAAGATTGCAAAATTTGAGCCTGATATTTGAACTCCTTCTCCTTTACTGAATAGTCACCATTCTTGCCTTCTTTCATGTCAGGGTTTCCTTCTCTTTGACTAACGACTTTATCTCTTATAAAATGTTATTAATATGTTGTTATAATCCAAAACACTGCGATTATATGTATTTTTCAATAGATGTTTTGAAGTGTTTCTTTGTTCTAATGGCCAGGTTATTCTGTATTACTTGAAAATCAATGACCAAATGTCCAGGGGCTACCAAAATATGGTGTTTCTTTCATAGCCATCATTATTTCCTGCCTCTCAGACCTTTTAAAAGTGGTTTATGTCTCTTTCATCTTACACATTTTGTTGCAGTTTTAAAAATATGCTTTTGAAATTGAAGGGAGAACCTAAGAAAAAAGTGAAGTCACAGTAGCATAATCATTCACGTTCACACTTTACCTCAAATTAATGGTAGTGCTTATTTTGTTTCGTCTAACGTAAAGACCAAGTAATGAGTACTTCATCACACTTGTTAAGATTTTGTTCTTAATTCTAAACTCAAGCTATCAAGCATGCCATCAGAATTTTGTTCAAGTTCACCTTTCTATCAAACTGTGTTCCAATATTATTTCACACAAGAAAATTCCTTAAATAATAAGCTGTTAGTAAAAGAATTTCCTGTTTTTTTTTTCATGTTTTAGTATGATTATCTGAGACAGCTTCTATGGCTGTAATATGTGCAGTGTCCACCCAATAAGAAATTGGTTTTTCCTACTATTGGTACTTGGGACAAATTTTAACTTTCATAGATACAGTAGTAATTATAGTATTTTGTTCTACATACTTAATAGGGCTGTTAGAGAAATGTTAGGAAAATGAAATAATCACTACTTTGCTGCAGGATTGTTGTGAAATATTCATTATTTTACTGTGGAATTGAATAAATGCAGGCTTATTGCACCAGATAATAAAATACTGTAACTGAATTAAGTAACTTCACATTTGAAGGTGTGTAGTAGCTTACAGTTGCGTGTTTTTCTCATCCTGTAGTGAAACTCAGAAAAAAAGCAATTTTTTAGATGGGTAACATTCATTTTTAACTTTTCTCAGATGTTAGAAATGGTGTATTTGGAATTGATTAAATAACATACAGGCTTTAATGGGTCAAAATGCATATCCTGGAAATAACCACAACTTTTCAAAGAGAGTATAAATGCTAGCCGAGGTATGTTAGATTTTTTTTGACATGGAATGCAATGGGCTTATTTTGAAACTTTAGCAAATTCTGCCAATGACTGTCTTTTTGGGATAGATAAATATGAAATTACTCATCTAATAAATAATGACAGGCAATTTTTTGCTTATTTCCCAGAACAAAAAATTGTTCTGATGGACATTGGTTCCTTGGCATTGCCTGAAATAAGAATTGTGTGGCCAAGTAACTTTCTGAAATACTGATTAAAATATGGAAACAGCTCTGTTCATTTCAGAACTACTCAGAATCTTTTATGTTAGTAGTGTTATGAATCCCTGGTACTGTAGATATAGAATGAGGTATTTGCCTGACGTCTGCTTACTTGACTGCAGTTCCCTCTTTTTCCTCTCACTCCAGCTTTATGTCATTAATGTTCCAAGGAATACTTTTTTGAAAACACAAGTCTGTTATTAAGTTTGGAGTTTACTTTATGTTTGTGTAGTAAAAATACATATATTTGATACTGTAGAAACCCTTTGTGCTTCCTAGGGAAATAGTGGTAAAAATCTCATTATCAAATAACATATACTTTAGAAATCTTTAGTAGTAGTAGCTGGTAGCAGTATGACTTTGTTAAAAAAATTCTTTTGCCTATATTGATAAGTGATGAGACTATTCCAACTTTTTTAGATCTGTGGATTTCTCCCTAAGAATAACTACTGGAAGAATTACAGTATTTTTTTCCCTAACAGTAGTGAACTGTTCAAATAGTCAAACTTGGAAATTTGCTACATTTGTGTGCTTTGTTACCCTCATTGCCTGTGGCTCTTCCTACTTACTTTTCAAATTTTTTTTCTCATTTTCTATACTTCCTTAAATTGTATATAGCACATTAAAGAGAAATGTGTGTATACATACACTTTCATACACATACCTAGCTTTACTCTTCATTTTTGTTTGGTTTAATATCATTTTAAAAGCATATTAAAAATCAAGACATGAACAAAAGAAAATGAATGTTGTAAAGTATAATTTATCTTTCATAGATTTATTTTAGAGTTACAAACTATGGAGTCATTTTAAGACATTTCAGTATAAAGTTTTTCAATTAAGCATTGTGCTTATTTCTGCATCTTAGTTGCTATGACTATTTTTAAAAGCTATTATTAAAGAATTTATTTTATGTCAGATATTGATGAGGAGTTTTATATGCACAGTTCTCACAATAACATTTAGATATGCACAATTATAAAACAAAGAAACTGAGATTAAAGAAATTAAGTAATTTACTCACTCATATCTCTAGTAAGTGGTAGAACCAGGATTCAATCCTGGACCCTGTGACTACAAAGTTCAGGTTCTTAATTGCTATGCATCACACCGCTGTCATAGTCAAGTTGTATGTTCCTCCTAATTGAAACATTGAGTTACTTTAGATTGCAGGAAGACCTTATAAATAGTAAGACAAAATAGAAAAATTCTTATAATGTATGTTTTGTAGCCTCATCATGAAAATAGTAAGCTTCAAAGTGGATTATTAAAAATTTTATGAAGCATGGGCCAATAATTTTTCAAATAATTCTACTTAGGAATTAAGATTGAAATTTTAGAACATTAGTTAAAATTCAAAAAAATCCATAAATGGTAATATAATTCAGCATAGATTAGACTAGTCAGAATAAAGTTAATTTGGATTAATACTGTATAACAGGATAATGCTTATTATAAAAATATACTCCTATATGATATGTAATTATATTTTTTTTACTATATAGCCTAGACTTCAAGAAAATATAGGTCTTCTGAACATAACAATTGGTGATTCTTGGATTCTAGTCTTCCCTTCATAAAACCCATAACACACAAAATGAATAAATTGAATCAAATGAACTTAGGAGGCTGAGAGTTTGAAAGATGAAGAAAAGCAAAACAAAAAATAAGCCATGAAATTAAAGACTCTGTATGTTCAAGTATCTTTTAGTAATATTAGGATATTAAATTGCTCCTTTTCTTCATCTGTGATTTGATAGACTAATATTTAGTTTTCAGAATGTTACTCTGCTATTTTAGACATTTCTAAATGCATAGTTCTATAGCCTTAAGCACATTCACACTGCTATACAACCATCACCATTATCCATCTCCACAACTTTTTCATCTTCTTCAACTGAATCTCTGAAACTATTAAATAAAGAATACCCTGTTCAACTTTCCTAGCCCCTGGCAACCACCATTCTACTTTCTGTTTCTATGAATTGGACTACTCCAAGTCCCTATTTGTCATTATATAACTGACTTATTTCACTTAGCATAATGTCTTCAAGGTTCATCCCTGTGGTAGCATGTGTCAATTTCTTTCCTTTTTAAAGGCTGCATAACAGCCATGGGGTAGGGGTAAGAGGAGGGAGCAAGGAGAGATAGATTGAGATTGAGATTGAGATTGAGAGATTTTGCTTATTCACTTACCATCTGTGGACTCCTGGGTGACTTTTACCTTTTGGCTATAGTGAATATGCTGCAATGAATTTGGACCTACAAATACTTGAGTAGTCTCTCTTCTTTTAAAAGTGATTTATAGAAAACAGTGATCTAGCTTGTTTGTGACACCTTAATTGCTAGAACCTTTCTTTAAAGAATTACCAAGTACTTTTAAGATGAAATGTTTATGCTGGATTTAGTATTGATGCATAAACTTACTACTTTAAAGTGAAAAATACTTAAATTTCAATTTAGTCAGATTTTGTGCTTTCCTGATTGAAACTTTATTTTAGATTGAAATATGACCTTATAAGTAAGCCAAAGATTTCTTCCAAATTGTGAAAATAGATGGTTTCTATGTAAATGGCATGAAAATTTTCTGAAAATTACAATATGGAACTACTCAGTAGATTACTTTTTTCCTTTTTTGGGGGGACTAGGTAAAAGCAGGAAAGATTATAGCAAAGAAGAAACCAGATGGAGAGCTCAGAATCATTGACAAAAGTTTGCCCGTAAAAATTGGTGACAAAATACACAATTTACTGTACATTATCAGTGCAAGACTTCAAAGTAAAAATGTTCTTTGTCACAGCTGAAGAAGACTAATTCCTTCTTATTTCAATTATAATTCCAATTATTGACTAATTCCAATTACTGGCAATTATTTGCCAGTAATTTCTCATATTTACTTGCATTTGACTGTCACATGTTAGAACAAAGATTTATTTTTTTCTATTTTAGTATTTAAAAACATACTTTTTGGTTTTTTTTTTTTTTTTTTTTTTTGGTGGGACCAGGGATCGAACTCACAACCTCGCACCTGCCAGGGCAGGCATTTAAGCCACTGAGCCAAACTCCCAGTCCTAGTTTTTTGAGGCAGGGTCGCACTATGTAGCTCAGGCCGGTCTTGTGCTGGCATTGTAGCCCAAGCCGGCCTCGAACTCACAACATTCCTCCTACCTCAGCCTCCCGAGTGCTGGGATTAAAGGCATGCGCCACCACACCCGGCTTAAAACATACTTCTATACAGAAGAAAATTATGATTAATGGAGATGAATACAAACATCTCAGTCAAGGAAAATTCCTTAAAATTTTGGCTAATTGTCTTGCAAAGTACAGATTTATTTCTTTATGTAAACTCAAATCAGTAATAATTTTTCTACAATATATAAGTGATTAATTGATTTGTTGTTACTTAGTAAATATAGGAATGTGCTCTGTCACAGTCTTTCCTGGCTTCTCATTTATTTTGTTGTGCTCAAACCTCTTGGCAGTGAGATCATTATTCAAGTGCTGGCAGTATCTGAGCTTCATTCTAATCTATGCTACTTTCATTGCAGTTTAATTCTAAGAAATTACAGTGGAGTTTTAGTCCTTTCTAGGAATAGGATAACTGCATAAAAAGTAATGCGTGTGTGTGTAAGACAAATAGAAAGGGAGAAATAGGGAAAGAGGGAAAGAGATTGCACATTACAGATGCTCGCTTTCTAGTAGGTAGTATGAGTTATTGAAAATAGCTAACAAACCTACTTTATTACTTTCCAAGGTCCTAGCTCTATTGAGTACTTCTAGATGACTAGCTGCATTGTAAACTGAATATGCTTTTATATTATAGGGATATAATTTGGCATTTTTCTAGAGCTGTATGAATTTAAAACCATTGTAAGCAACATAATTATATTTCTCTCCTCAGGGTAGACTATTATGTGCTAATTCTTATTCTTGATTATTTTAGGTAACTACACTTGGCTCATTTTGAATAATTAGATCAAACAAGTTCTTCCCTTCTCTCATATGATACTTGTTCTTATGGTAGCATCACCCAGATTGATTTTTCTTATGAAAAGGAAAGCTGTGCATGAGTCATTTCTGACTATTTCTTATTGGCATAGTAGCTTATTTCAAGACGATAAAGACAGACAACTTTTGGCAAGTGTTTGTGGCAGGACTCCTGGTTATAGTATGCTTTTTTCAGGGGGAAATAAATTATATCTATCAGAACCATGAGGCAAAATTAATTAGCTTAAATATAGTTAACATTTGTGAGCCTTTTATAGAAAGGAGAATGGCTTTGGTCCTAAAACGTACCTAATTGATAATTTCATTTTATTAACTACCAAATGAGAAATTTCAGGTATATATATGTCAGATTTTATAAGCATTTAATTTAAGGTACAAATCAGAACTGAGATTGTTATGTGCTCCTAGCATTATCCATAGGAAAGCTTATTGAAGATACTTATCTGTAGAAATCTGGTATCTTCATTTTAGTTGCTAAGTTAATGCACTACCTTCTTATCTCAAGGTTGTGCTAATGTGCAGAGATGTGGCCAAAAAATGGCTAGCACAATGTGGAAAGACAAAATTAAAATGAAGCACCATTCCCAATTTGAGTAATAGGTAGCTCTTGAATTATAGAAAATTATCTAGGCCCATATAGCACTTACTGCCATAAAAATTAATTGTAATGTGTTTATCAGATTCTAATTCCTTATCACGTCTTTCAGATCTTCAGATTCTCTTCAGCTGAAATGCCTCTGCTACTGTGAGAGCCACAGGCATAATACCTTTGGACAGAAAAGGCCATCTATAAAAAAGTATGAGAGATGCTTAAAATCGGCTTTAAAGGTGACAGGGCCCTTGGTTCATGAGTTTGGTAGGGAAAGGGTGAACTATAAGAAATTAACCCTCTTAGCATGTGTCTATAAACTACACTTATAAGAGGCTCCTTAATCATCTTTAAATGGTTTTTCCTGCAAATTTGATTTACATTTTGCCTTAAGGAGTTTATAATATAATAGGAGAGATAAAAAGTTATATAAAGATAGTCTTAGATACAATGTGACTTCTTGCCTAAAAGGCAAAGGAGGTGATACTGGATGAACACATCGACTCTACATCTTTAATAAAAGTAAAATGTATTTATGAAATTATTTCATTTTGTTCATCCCTAGTTTATTGTATGTAAAAGCAAAACACTGTATACCACTTTTTGGTTTGTTTTTATCTTCCATGGGCAAAATAAGGTCAAAATTACAAGGGCGTGTTTAAATTATTATCAGCAGAATAAAATATACAAGATGTTGAATATTTTGAGAGATTAGTGACATTTTATAGAGGAAAATGAACTTGAACTTGTTGCAGGGAGAAAAAATCCACTGAAATAGAAGAATGTTACAAGTGTGCATGTGCACACATACACATTCCATGCATATGGTCCACCAAACCTTGCTTAGAACTGTGTTAGATTATAGTCCTAATGCTTGAAAAAAGAAGATAATTAATGGTTTAAATTCCACTTTCTTCTTATCCCATTAAAGTGAATTCACATTTTGTTTCAGTACAAAAATTTATATCAATTTCCTTTCCTGAGAATCGTTGCCTGAGTTAGTCTTCATTTCTTTACATCAAAGACCAAAATGGAAAAGCTAAATTAGGATACAAATATTACATGAAGTTATTCTATTAGATTTAGCCTAGAATTATACTCTAGGCATTTAAAAATACATTTATTTTGTCTGAACATCTACATGATAAACATTGGATCTTATAAATGTGTGAAGTGTTTGAGTTATTAGGACTTGAATAAACAAGAAAATAGATTTTCATGTTAGTGTTCTGGAAGAAAAAGATAGTTAAATTGATGTAAACTCAAGGCAGTTATTATTGTCTAGAATATCACACAAGTGGTATGCTTTTACCACTTCTGGTGGACAGTGTTGCTAGTATTTTTAAAGATTGAAAACCTATTGTTCCATTGAGAAAGGAGCTCTAATTGTTGTTAGTGTCAAATAAGCAGAGTATACTTTTCAGAATGTTTAAAATGTAAAAATGAGAACATATATTTGTTTATTTTGTTTTGTTTCTTGAGACAGAGTCTCGCTGTGTAGTTCAGGCTGATAGCAAGCTCACCTAATTAGCTCAGGCTGGCCTTGAACTCATAGCAATCCTCCTGCCTCAGCCTCCCAAGTGAGAACATATATTTGGATTCATAAAGTATACTTAGACTTTGTCTTATGTTCAGAAAACTCATTTTTAGGCCATTGCATTCTTTCTTGCATGGTGGACCATCTTCACACTGTAGGGTGAATTTATTTTCCTTCTTTTACTTGGTACAAACGGGCTCTACAAAGCCCGTTTCTTTCCTATGTTTAATAATACTTTTTTTGCCTACCTTTAATAAAACTTGGCTGCCATAAAAAAAAGGAAAACTCATTTTTATTAATTTTACAATCTTAGCTCAAAAATTAGCCTCTGAACATACGTATTAAAACTATCAGCTTATTCAAATTATTTTAGCATGTTATTATCTCCATTTTAGCCCCTATTTAAAAATTTTCTACATTAAATTGCTGATGTGTGTCCTTCCTAGTAGTAGTAAGTGAAAATTAGAAAAGGCTGTAAAATAAATCCTTCAGAAGCTTTAATTATAAAGGATCACCCAGTATTCAGCTTCCTGTTGCTATACCCAACTTCCTTCAAGATTGCATTACATTTTCCAGAAATCTGATTCAAAAGGTTCCAGCAGTAGCTATTTCACTGAGAATGACAGTAAAGAGAACCTTTTTTGAGTACTTCAGCTTGCTTTAACCTACGGCATTCTTCTAAAATAACCTTTTGTTGTCTAGTTCTGTAGAAGTAAGTAGTCTAAGGAAATATTCAGTAAAATGAAATAAGTGGAGCTTTGATGTATGAAAAGCAGTAATCAACTCTGCACTGCTTGATAGACTTATGGGTTCAATCCCCATTTGGACCAGTTCTCTTTGTTTTGCTCCATACTACAGACTGTACTCTAGACCTGTATCG
Source organism: Dasyprocta punctata (assembly GCA_004363535.1). NCBI lineage: Eukaryota > Metazoa > Chordata > Mammalia > Rodentia > Dasyproctidae > Dasyprocta > Dasyprocta punctata. Next base: position 51,810 of record RJWM01008000.1, on the reverse strand, counting down.
GCTGATACAGTGGGCATCAAAGTGTGCGTGATTGAGTACCGAAAGCAAGCTGCAGCATCATCTCAGCATTCAAAACTTGCTATGTTTTGAGTATCCCAAATTAAGCTTTCTCATAAATAGTTGATAATAGTTGAAATAATCATTGCTTTGAATCTACAAAAAATGAGAATATTTAAAATGTTAATTTATTTCCAAAAGCTCTCTGAAGAGAACCAATGTGACATTGGATAAAAAGCTCTTTGGAATGGCAGTAGAACCAAGAAAACAGGTTGTATTTCAGCAGGCTTGAAAAGGGTGGGGCCAAAAGAGGAGATTTCTGTTTGGAAACCTAGCCTCAAAACAACCTGATGAAATTGCTTATTATTTCCTCTTCCTGAGTTTCCATTCTCTAATAAAGAGTTGTGGCTAGGAATGAGAGTGAACTCAGATAATACTAGATTTCTGCTAAAGCAACTCTTAAATATTTCAGTGATAAAAGGATGAGTGTTAAAATTAGAGGTTTGTAAATACGTTTTATAAAAAATAATTGTTGTTTTTTAAGACTTCGTTCTCTAAAAGGCTGTATTTTAAAATTGTCATTTGTTGCACATTGAGATATTCCTTTGCCTCATGTATCAGCTTACCCCAGTGGGACTGATGTCTAAGAGAATGCACCCTTCTATGCTTTTGTGTCTTCTGCTTCACAGGTTTTATTCTAATATTCAAAGCAGCACACTGACCCTGTTAACTAACATTGGCACAACACTAAGCTCTCCTCAGTTAGTATTAATCCTTATATTTGTGACAAAAGTCTTGCTGTATCTGCCCTTCTTGTCTAGAGTAAAAGCAAAAGTCATTACAAAATGTGTATTTCACTCAGAGTAGATTAATGTCTACAATGCCACCATATTGTATTTGTCCCTGACTTTCTCCTAATGTCCTAACACTCTCTTCCCATCTCTATTCACTCATTTGGACTTAGCTATGCTAGCTTCTTTGTTTTCCTTTGAACACACCAAATGTGATTCCTTCCTCAGGGCCTTTGCACATGCTGTTTTTTCTACTTGGAACAGTCTGTCAGATATCCATCACTCCCAGATGCCCATCATTTTGGCTCCTTCACTCCTTTCAGATTTCTATTCAAATGTCTTATAATATTATAATGATGTAGCCATTTTTATAGTTATTGTAATAGTTGCTTTTTAATTTTACATAAGGTTTTTTGATACTTACTTTTTAAGTCCAGAGGCAGTAGAAAGAACGTGGGTTTTAGAATCAGCCATCCCTGTTATTTACTCCTGGTTCCCCTAATTCTTAGCTTTATGATCTTAAAAAGCTAATGAATTTCTGCTGAGTATTCTCATCTCTAAAACAGGCATAATGCCAATGTGATAGGTTTGTTGTGAGGATAAAGAGATGTACATATATAAGGTATTGACATGTAGTGGTTATATTTCTACTTCAGAAAGGACCTGAGAAGTGAGAGTAGCCAAGAAATGAAATTTAAAATAGAATTTTCACAATTTCAATTGTTCTTTTTTCTTGGACACACATAAGTTAAACAGAGATTTTCATAATATAAAAAGAAACATGCATTATCAGAAAGTAAATCAATGATTCTATAATCCATCATCATCTCGTTTATGTTTATGTAATCCTTTTAAAAATGCACACATATTCAAAATTGACCATTGAGCATAATAGTATCAGTTGATATTTCTAGTTGGTTCTACCTCCATGTATCTCTTGAATCCATCCCTTCTTCTCCAGTCTCACTGTGACTGTCCAAGCCTGGGTTCTCATTCTGGTTTGCTGGTTTACCTACGTCACCTCACTTTGTTGTCATAAATTTGTGTCATTCTCCAATTTAAAGGAGCTATTATTACTCCCCACAACCATAGAGCAAGGCCCATTCTTCTTAAGAAGTATGCTATATGAGGCCCTATCCTCATAATCCATACATGCCCAATTATTCATCACTTCCTCAATATATTCTTTCATGGCTCTCTGGCTTTGAAGATTTTTTTCTCTGCACCCGTGCCTCACCCCATTTCCACCCAGTCACCTCCTACTCATCCTTCAAGACTCAGCATGTTTGTTACTTCTATTATGAAATTTCCTTGATACTCCCCAGCAAAATTGGTCAGTTTCTGTATTCCCATAGCACTTCGCCAAGTCGCTATTATAACATTTAACCCACTGCTTTATAACTATTAACTTTATATCTTTGTCTCTTCCTTTTGAAATTGTTCTCACCAATAGTTTACCTAGCTACTTGAAAGCAAATAAACAAAAATCAGACTCATTGCTTTGTAGCAGTTTTACTTGGTCCTGATAGCCATTTCTATTCTCTTCCCTTTCTGTCTTCTTGTGTCAGCTTTTGTCACCTTTTCTTTGCTACCAGTGTACTTGAGCCAATAAGAGTTGCTGATGCTGATGATAGAAAGGTGGTTTAAGGCCAATTGGAGTTAGACTGAGCCAGAGGACAGAGATCCTCTTACAGAACATTTTTGAAAACAGATTAATATCATATTGATCTCTTGTTATTCTGGCTACAAGTGATTGAAGAAACACAACATGAATTGATGTTTACCATGGAACCACAGACATAGATGAGATCCTTAGAAGTCATCTTGTTCACCCCCTGTTAAATACTTGAATCTGCCTTAAGATCTCCTAAGAAATGAGCATCTAGCTTCTATGTGACTATCTCCATTGATTTGAAACTCACTACCAGTTAAGTAGCTCATTGCATTTTCAAATACTTTGAAACTCACTGCTAGGACTCCACTTACCACATAGTGTTAGCTGAAATGCCAGAAGTCAAAGATTGCCTGTAGTTAGCACTTTATTCTTTACAGAAAGCCACATTAATCAGCAGTGGTTAAACTTGCCCTCTGAGTAATGGCTGAGTCTTTAGAAGTTTAGGAGTGGCGAGCTATACAGGTTGAAAATAGACTTCTGTCCACTCACCCCTAACAATTTTAACTGATCCTCTATTGCTGAAGCTTTTGAAACTACTGGCATCACAACTTCTCTCGCTGCCGGCTTTAGACTTCTAGAGTTGTCTGGGTCGTGGAACCTGGAGATTCTGAGAGCTGGCTCTGTACTAGATCTTTTAGTTTCCTCCAACAATTTATGGTATAGAATTGGAACTTGAATCAAAGCACAGATCTCCTTACACTGCCTGGGGCTGTCAATACATTTTCCACAATAGAAAGTATCCATTAAAGTATATGAATTTATTTATTTTAGTTTTATATTAAGAAGCATATAGTTTCAAGGAACCCTGTAATTAAATAATCACTGCATAATATAAAGACTCTAAAGCTACTGCCTTGTGTCACGTTTTTAGTATGTTTTCATAAAATGAACAAAACCCTTAGAGTTTTTCAAAATCAAAAGGGCGGGAGTAACAGAATGTGAGTATTACAGAAGCTCAAAGAAAAACCTTAAGACATTCTTACCTTACTTAGATTTTCTTGTTTCAGCATATTATTTAATAATATATCCTAATGATAGTAATAACTTCAATTTTATGAATGTGTGTGTTGGAATTATCTTTAGTATTTTATGTACCTCATTTAATCTTTAACAACCGTGTAAAGTTGAAAATGTTTCACTTTTATTACCATTGGGGAAAGCCAGGGCTTAGAGAGGTTAAGCAACTTGCTGAGTGGCAACTAATACATGATAGCATCTGAATTTGAACCTGATTCTATCTTAAACTCCAAAACCTGTGTTCCCAATTGCAGTGCCGTACTGTTCTTCAGTGACATCAATCCCCCTTCCTTGGTGAAAATTTCTTATAGACATTTATTTTATTAACTCAACTGATATCTCTTAGTCTCAGCTCACAGAAAAAAAATTTTGAGTAAGCTTTTATATCATTTGGGGACTCAATTTTTTAATTTGATTTTCTAAAAATTCCCTTACACATCTCCAGTCCATATTTTGTTTCGTTAAACTTCTCTTTTGTTTTCTTTTAGAATTCTGAGACACTGTATTTGTCAATGTGCCTTATTTATTCACAGCTATCTTCTCAGTTCAGTTTGATATTCTGAACTTCCGTGGCCCCACCAGAATTTATCATATCTGTCACACATGTGGCACAAGCTTTGATTTCTTCCTGTACAGCATTTATACTTAACACCAGCAAATTTACATGAAAAACTAGTTGGCTGTTAGATTCTAGGCAGACATAAAACTCTGAAATCCATTATGAACTATGACCATTGGAGGGCGTGGAGAAGGATTGACCATAAAGGAATGTGGATAAAAGTCCTAGCTCTGATCTTCTCTCCAAAAGGGAGGTATTAGTTTGTGGGTAAGAAGTTAATCCATTCCTTAGAAATTAGAATTAAAGAAACAAATTTCAAATTTCTAAGTAATTTAGACCAAATATATTGCCTCAATTGTATTTTTACAATTTGAAGTTCCTTAGGACTATTTTCTATAAAATAAGAGCTATATGAACAAAGGGCAAATACATCTATGATATTTTTCTCTTAGAAATAAAAAGGTAGGGGAGGGGATTTAGCTCAGCAGTTCACACACTCACCTGGTCAGTGAGAGGTTTTGAGTTCGATCCCCGGTATACCAAAATAAAAAAGAGAGAGAGAGAGAGAGAAAGAAAGAGAGAGAGAAAAAGGTAACTTCAAGGAATTGCAGTCGGGCATGGTGGCACATGCCTGTAGTCCCCGCACTCAGGAGACTGAGGCGGGAGGATCCACGAGTGCGAAGCCATCCTGGGCAACAAGGTGAGTTTAAGGCCAGCCTAAGCTATGTAGCGAGACCATGGCTCAAAAAATAAAAAAAGAAGGACTTGCATATATGTATTCAGAAGCTATGCTTATTTTACCATTAGATTTACCTAGATTTCTTATAGTAGTAGGGTTTAAAAAAAATTATCCAGACTCTCTTTTATAGCAGACTTTATAGATCTGAGTATTAAAAGGCAAGGAAGATTTTTAAAATATGTACAGGTTTATGGCTGAATAGTCTTTTAAAATTTTGAGGTTAAAAGTATTGAAAGCTTTAGAAGCATAAGTATTATTGAATATGTTGTCTTTTTTCCCCCTGATTCTTTAAAAAAATTGTCTTAAGTCTCTTGTCAAGATGGATAACTTAAAATTTGATGGCAAAACACTTTTTAAGTTTTTACATATATGTTACTTGTTAATTATAATAAAATTAACAGCCTATTAATTGAGATATTATCTATGTCATTTGACATTTTCCATGTGTTTCTTAATAGGATTTCCAAGACTTGCTTTTATTGTTTGTTTTTTTAAACTTTTATTACTACATGTTTGCCGTACATAATGATTACATTTACTGTAGGGGGTGTACATGTATGTAACACATTTTGATTTCCTTCTCTTTGTTTTTGAGACAGGGTCTTGCTGTGTAGTCCATAGGCAAGGATTCTCTTCTTTCCCCCTCTCCCACAGCCCCTTTTATTTTCCTGGCATCAGATTCATCTATTTATATAATAAGGCCTTATAAAGTTCATTATCATATATACAGATTGAAAACCAGACTAATATGCCAAAGAACATATAAAACATGTAAGACAGTTGTACTCAGTCAAGGTACACTTTTAGATGCAGTGTCTGCACTAGATTATAATATCAAAAAAAGAATTTTGCAAATGCAGTACGTTACCATTTTGCATATGCACGTCCATATGAATGATCACGGCAACATGGCAAAAAAATCATGTACGAGAAGAGAAACCAGGAAATGGCTGGAGATACTAGTTCAGATAGTGATCAAATTTTTAGTCTTGGGGTGGCAATGAGACGTTGCATTTAAGTGTCATTTGTAGGTTAAAGTCATAGGCCAAAGAGGTGAGAGCAGAAATCCTGCTGAATACTTAAGTGTCAAAGTTCACTGTTGCTCTTCTGTTACTTGTTTAAGGTTTCTTCCATTTTGAGTTAAGATTAAGAAAACCTCCCAGAAAGAAAATTTAAAATTTTCAAAGTATATGAATTAGTAAATGTTCATGAATTTATACTTTGACACTGCAGATTTTATTTTTGTTTCCCAGAGGTCTCAGAGTTTATCCCAAACTCCCCATTTGCTGCTTTTTCCCTTTGTAGTCTCATAACATACTTCTGGTGCCTCTGTTGTAGTCCCAGCTTTATCTTGTCTTGTTAGTTTCTCCCATGCCTGAGTGTTCACATTGGTAGTCCATTGAGGAAGTAAGCTAAATTTTTCATATCTCTGCATCCCCTAAGTAGCCGAAGGAGGTTAAATGTAGATCAAAACAAGTGTTTGAGTAAGAGTCAGTTCCCTTGGTATACTGAAATATTTGTTTGCAAGGTGGGTAAGGTAATTAAAGAAAATGCTGAGAACCACAGCCTGTGTAAGGTAAATAAGAAATGAAGAATGAAGCATCTCTGGTAATGTAAGTAATAAGAAAATAAATTAATTTACAAAAGTGATTTACTTTCATTTTAGTGATTTATTTCTAATGTAAGAAATAGCCGTAATTGATTTTCTATTTATAAATTTAAATCAATGAAAATTATACTCATTGCTTTATAATTGCATTAGTCATTTAATAAGAGAATGGAGCACTTGATTCTTATGGGAGCTTTAGGTAGACAAAATATTTAGATAGTCTAGGTGCAACTCTAAGTTATACTATTATAGATGTGGGACAATTAAAATGTAAGTTTAAAATGTGGTCCAATGGAAAAACCTATATATAATAATTCTACAAATGAGATGACTGAGAAATAGAAACAGCCTGAAGAAAATAAATAAGGATGCAATTTCACATCTTGTTTATTATCTGCAACATATAATGACAATTTAACAAGCATTTATAATAGAAGATGCCATAAGGCTGCTGACCAGAATTGCTTCATGGAAGACCTTTTATTCACAGTAGCACTACTGGCCATATATTTTTAAAGGCCCCATAAAAGATAGCTGGTCATTTCTGTGAAGTTTTGTTTGTAGTTCCTAGTCCTACAAATGTTGGGTGAGTGGGTGATGGCTTTTCAGAAGTTCTCTTTCTATGATGGTTGAACACTGTGAGAGCTAAGGTTTCAAGTGAGTAACTCCAGGTCATAGCTTCACATTGTGCCATTTATTAGTATCTAATTAATTATGTTTGATTCTGCTAATGAATTAAACCACTTAGAGAAGCTATGCTGATGCAGAAATAAAACTTGAATCCAACAAACAAAATGGTATCTAACATCTTTTTCCTAAGAAAAAAGAGTTGGGCTAGGAACTGGCCCATTATACTTAGCAGGTTCCAAAAAGTCCTTTTGAGATGCAGCCTCTAAGGACTCTGTCTGCAGTCATTAATGTAGGAATATTCTTTTCCAAATAGATCCTACCCTGTTTGAGCTTGACTTTCTTTCTCATTCCCCATGCAATATTTCACACAGTACGTTTCTATGTAGTGATTAAACAGTTTGGAGGTTAAATGGAATACTTAATATAATAAAGTTCCCTTGCAATGGGAAAAAAGTTCTTTTGATATGCATTTGATAGGAATACATTTCAACAAAACATCTGGTACAAAAAAGTTGTGAATGCAGAACATTGGAGGGGGCTATAGGAGTAGGGATTTACTGTGCTTAACAGTTGCCTTAGTCAGGTTACTTCCAAGTTGTAATTTTGTCAGACTTGGAAATTAAATGGGATCAAATCCTAGATCAGATCTACTCAGCCCTTCTGTGGGACAATATCCAAATCCAGCTGCAGCAATGAGCAGTGACCGATTCAGAACTAATGTACTCTACTCCGTATTTGCTAGTTTTCATTAATATGCATAATATTGCCCTCTTTATATTCTGGATTTTTTAAAAAAAGGCTTTTGTGGCTTATTGGTTGAACTTGTACAGCTGGATCTACTGTAAAAGGTTTTTTCATTGACATTATGTTACTACAGATTTCAATGTTCTTGCTGTTCTCCTTATTTTCTTAATAAGGTAATTCAAACTTAGAATAGTTACTATAGTTCCAAAGCTTGATTGAAAGATGCATTCAGTGTTTCTCTAAATACACAGCAATTATAACAACACAGCTGTAGTTAGAGATAGAATTTGTTATATGTCTTGACAGCCCTGCTTCTCAGTTACAGCAGATTAGAATAAGGCTTATTCATTTCAATTCTGCATTTATTGAGCACTTGACTCTGAATTACTGAACCAGGTACTATGGTGCTATAAAAAGTATGTACCTTCAAGGAGCTGATAGTCTTATAAAGGGAATTAGTATGTACACCAAAGAACTATAAGGAAGAAAATAACACATGCTACATTAGATGTAGAAATAATGCCACTGGAAGTAGACATTAGCTATGCTTGAATAGATTGGGAAAGATTTTACAGAACTGACATTTAAATTGGATAGATTAGGGAAGATTTTACAGAACTGACAAACAAGCTGAACCTCTTTGGGCATCTAAGATTCAATTTTGACATTCAAAATTGGAGATATGGAATGGCTATGCATTGTATGTCCAAATAACATCCCAAGCCAAATGTAAAGAAACAGAAGTATATGTTGTTTTGTGGAGTACTGTAAATAACCCTACATGACTTGGGCTGTAGTGGGGACAGTAGGAGAAGAATTATAGACTAGAGCTAGGTTTTTTTCAAAAGGCATTGAGTTGCCATTGAAAGATTGTCAGCAGAAGAGTAAAGTTATTTGGTGTGACTCAGGTTTCTTATATATGGGGTGGAATGGAAAGGAAATAGATTGGAAAAAAAAGTTAGGATAATTTTAAATGTTTCAAATGAGAGATGCTACAGGCCTGAATTAGGCTGGCAGCACAAGGGATGTAAAGAGGTATTTAACAGAGACAAGGAAGTAACTGAACAAGATGAGACGGTACGTGGGAAGTAAGGTAAAGGGAGGAGTAGATGATGACTCTAAAGGTTCTTTTGTACATGAAGCGAAGGGGGAGGATGATACCATTAAAAGTGATAGGTAACACAGGAACAAGGGAATGTTTGACACATTGTAAAAGAGTTGTTTTTAATGTCGGGGTAATTGTGAGTCTTAGATATCTTTTGTGCTGAATTTGAGTGCAAGTTTTTGAATGAAGATTTCATTAAAATATTTCAGGGTATGATAGTAAGAGTGGAACATACTATTTAATGTATTATTATACATTATATTTTATTGAATACATTATTTTAAAATGTAGTAAGGAATATAGATGGGAGAGACCCCTGATACTTTCTCTTAGCCCATAAAACAGGCAGAGCTTCAAAAATAAAAAATAATTTTCAAATGCTACCACTTGCTTGCAGGGACATTGATATTATGTGACATTTGTCAAAGTATAGTGGAACCCTTAAAATACCTCTTTCTAACGAAAAACACATTTTGTGGAAGAGAAATCTATAAAGAAATAAATGTTTGCAAAACTTGACCAGTTACTATGAAATTTAAATATTTGTACTTATTACCTAAAAACGTCTGGGTTTCAAGGACGAATTTAAATGGATTCCAGGGTTCCTTAAAGGTAAACAACATACTTGTTGATTTGTCTAGTATAATAGCAACTAAATTTGATTACAATAAAAGTCAATGCCATCTGTTGCCTCTATTTTGCAATACTTTTGTGTAATCTATTCTCATTTGGGAAAACTGCCAGATGTTTTGTGAATATGATTTCAATTTATAAGACTTGTTTTATATTATAACTGAGTTATGTCTTAACTGTGAAACTCAGACCAGGTGTAATTCTTTTTTTTTTTTTTTTTTTTTTGTGGCACCGGGAATTGAACCCACAGCCTCACGCCTGCCAGACAGGCGCTTAAGCCACTGAGCCAAACTCCCGGCCCTACTTTTTTGAGGCAGGGTCGCACTATGTAGCTCAGGCCGGCCTTGTGCTGGCGTTGTAGCCCAAGCCGGCCTCGAACTCACAGCGCTCCACCTACCTCAGCCTCCCAAGTGCTGGGATTAAAGGCGTGCGCCACCACGCCCGGCGACCAGGTATAATTCTATCCAAAGGGTCCTCTGCAATGTATGGAGGAATGCCCTTTGACACCTTAGCTTCCTTCATTGGCCTAGATTCTCAAAACTGCAGAGAGGGAGAAGAAGGGATTTTCTTGGAGACTAAGAGTCCATCCTCCTTTGTAGTAATTTTTCAGCAATCAACTATAGTTACTAAGGTTTGAACATCAGTCATACAATGCAGTTAAAATAAATAGGTATGAGTAGTACCATAGAACAATGTAAATGTTTCCTTAGGTACAGACTTTGCCTTGTGTTTTCTGAAGAGAATTCCTGAAGTTTAGTAAAAGTAGCAGGGTTGTTAACTACTGTATACAATGTCTAAAAGAACCAATTTCAAATATCCGATTACAAATAGTTAATGTTAACCTATTATGATAGTCTAGTATTGAGTAGTGTAATGACTTTAGATAAATTTAAAGTCCAAATTGCTGTATGATTATATTTATTTAGTTTTATGCAGATATTATGACTTTTATACTGTTCCATGGAAAAACACAATAGAACAAATGTAAACTGCTTTACTTTACCCAGCTGGTTTGTGCCCTCTGTTTGCTGACTACCTTAAATATTTTCCCAACCCAATTTAAAAAGCAAAATTCTCTTAAAAGAATCACAAGCTTATGGTGTCTAGTTATAGATGATTTTTGGACTCTGGGCATTCTTGTTCTTCTCTAGTAACAGGATTATATCAAGATAACACAGATGATTAACTCAGTACATAAAGAGACTTAAATTGTGTGTGTGTGGGGGGGGGCTTTTTAATGACTTTCTTGTCCAAAACCATTTTTAAAAAAATTTCCCCCTGTAAAATTTACTGGTTAACATTTCAGTTTTGTTGGAACATTGATGTATGATTATTTTTTTCAGTATTCCTGTATAGCCTTTCAAAAAGATACCTACCAATTTTAGTGTCCCAAATTTTTTTAAGCAAACACATTTGGTGATTCTAGTATTTTCAGTTTCCATAGAAACAAGAAATCTTGGAACCATTTTTTTTTATCTTACTGCTCTGACTTACAGTTATATATATGAAAAGGAAGAGTCTTATCGCCTCAAACCAAGCAAAATTAATAAGGCACCCTTGATGTGCTAATTCAGGATGTCTTGTGATTAAGGAAAACCTGTATAAATCTGAAAACTTAAAATATAATTAGAATGGCCAGATCTATCTTTGTTACAAGGTAACTAAGCCTGCAAGCTGTACTTGTGGAGGGAGTGGTTATAGAGAGTTTGATAACTGCCCTGTGCTAGGGAAGTGAGAGCCAGTATGGATGTGTCAGGAGTAAAAACCTCCAGAAATGTTTCCTTTTGACAGTGGTGTTACTTTATTGGGCTTTCACTTAATATTTATTTCATAATGACTAGATATTTAGTAACTAACTGATAGTTTTCTGAAGAATTTTGTTACTTTGGCTTTTTATTTGTTGCTTTGGCATTTTATTTGTTTTAATTTGGAAATCTATAATTGGGGGTGTTGTAAGCCTTTGTTTTTAACCCTTCCCCCTCTTTTATGACTATATGTATCCTAAGATACTGTGACTTTCTTGAGTCAGACAGTGAGTAGTTAAATGTCATCAAGAGTTTGACCTGGTACCTGTCATTTGTTTGATACTCAACACACAAGATAGAACTTGCTGGTATACACTGCCTCGTGACTTGCTACCCTTTCCAGCCTAAATGATTTGTTTGATACTTGTTGGTTTTGGTATTCTTTGTACCTCCTGGAACCAATTAGTAATGAATAATAGTGATCCACCATAAGACTTAAACTTAGAGCTCTTTGTCACAGTAGACAAGTAGCTAGCAATACCAAAGTGGAAGTAAAAGCTCTCAAATTAAAAATAAGTGGCAGTCCAGTATGATCAATAAATAATGAATGAAATATTTATTTTAAAAACGATTTCTGCCTGGTTTAGTGACACAGGTAACTCAAAGTGGGCTGTTAAGTCCTCTACAGAGATCCACTTTTTTAACATACACAAAATATTCATAATTATGATGCTACAGTATCATAAATAGTTAATTCCAAAGTCTGGAAAGTAGTTTTCCCTCTTTAAATAAGTCCTATACTTTCATTACAGTCTTAATTACAAAGTCGATTGGCTTAGCAGACCCTTCTTAGCCAGACTTTTTAAGGGAAACCTTCAGCCAAGGTCTACTTGAATTAGCACAAATTTTGAAATAGTGGAACCCAAATTAACAAGGTTATATTCTATTATGAAGACTTCATTTTCCATCACTGATAATTATTTCTAGGAAGGTTAAGTCCACAGAAAATATTCACTCAGTTTTCTTAATGTTGTTTAGTAAAGTCTAAGAAGTGGTTTTTGGTTACATGGCAAGGCCATGACTAGGGCAAAAGAAATGAGGTGTTTAAAATATAGTCTTAGATTGCTGGAGTACTCAGAGAAGCATTTTAAATTAGTATTATCTCCTGTAAAAGGCAAACCAGACCTTAGTTAGAATTTTAAAGTCTATGTGATTAAGAGAATGTGTGCTGGTATATATCAATGCTTGAACCCCTTCAGTGTGGTAAGTTGCAAGAACCTATCAGTTGACAAACATTCTCATGGCCCCACCAGATATGCACCCTTCCCACCCATCTTCCCCAGAGGCAGCCTTCTCTTTCTAGAGAATTTTGCTTGCTTCAGAGGCTAGATTTTCATAGTTTTCCTTTTTCCCTTGGATGGTTATTAACCTGAAATCCTACAAAACAAAAAGAGTAGCCATAGGATGTTTTAAAGGATTTTTAAAATTTGTGAATTAATGTCTGATTTGTTAGTCCTGTGTCCATTTAGAGAGATCGTTACTTGTTTTTTTTGTTTTGTTTTGTTTTGTTTTGTCTTTTCTGTGCTTGCTTTTGGTGTCTTAGGATTCATCCAGTTCATAAAATGCCCCTTTATAAGACAATATATGAAAAGCATAAAAATAAACTAGTAATATGTGTCCATACATGTTTCAAGCTATAACAAAATAGTAATAATAGTGCCACAAATATAGGAAACCATTGAGTTCCTTCAGAATGCAAGGCATCTGTGTTTCCCTAAGGAGGAAAAGACCTATGAGATCAAAGCAACTCAATGCCTGTATCATGAAAAATTATTTTCTATTTGTAGCAGTCTATGTGTTTTAGATAGAAAAATGTTGCTAAACTCTACTGCAACATAAATGTATAGTTATCTAACTAATGACTAAAAAGACCAGTTATCCCCTTCTAAATGAACAGCATTTAATAGAAACAGGGGAAGACAAACTTAATGGAACAGTTTTTAAGTTCATGAATGAAAGATATGCATAAAATACAAGAAGAAAATGATATAAGGGATCATTAACCATTTAAATAAAATATAATCAATGGAATTATTTAATGTTTATTATACTAACAAACATTTATTAAATAAGAAACTACCTTATATATTCTTTCATTCATTTATTAAATATTAACTTACTAGCTACACTATACTAGGTACTGGGTGTACAATGGTGAGCAAAAATGAGCACAGTTAGTATTCTCATTGAGTTTATGATCTAGTGAAGTTATATATACATGAGTATAAATAATTAGGAGTTAATTTTTCATTAGGGTTCCTATAGGATTTGCTTAAGCTGTTAAATTTTCTACAGATGAATTATTATCCATAAACGTTAAGAAGTAGCAAGGCCTTATGAGTTTAGATATCTTACTTTTTTCCTTTTTAATATCTAAAGTGTGAAATACTTTATAAGATTTATACTCATTATTAGGTGCTTTGAGTAGTTCATATGAATGCTAGTCATGTTATGGCAGTGTAGTAAAACGTTCACTCATCATGTAATGATAAAAACTAAAATCATTCCATGAAACAAGGTGTTAATCATTGCCCTGGATATATACTTTTGGCACACAGCAGACCCTCAGTATATATTTGCTAAAATAATTAACTCATGTTCATAAATTTTCCTTTCTATCAGTAACCATTAGGACTGCCATTTATTCATGGTAAGTTTTGCTGCTATGGGAGATAGAACTATTGTCACTTGACTGTAATTTAAATTGCATGGCTTTTATCCATTGCATTTTTCCATCCTCAAATGATGCTGTTTCTTTTCAGTATCTATTGTGGTTTTCCTAATATGTACCATATAACAGAATCAGCACTTGTCATTATTTCAGCAACAAATTGTGGAGCTTTTCCAATGTATTTTATTACCCCATGTGCTTGTCTCATGGAAAAAAAAAATGAACTAAGACCTTTTCACTGAGCTACCAAAGCAATTTTTAGTGGTAATAAAAGAGAAAACAAGTATAAATTTTGTTTACTTTTGAAATTAGGTTTCTGAGATATGACTAGGCAAGAGATGAAGAGTTAAAAATGTCCCGTTCTTGTTTTGGGGCTCATTTTAAATATATTTGTTAAAAGAAGTAAAATCTGTTCCAAGTTAAGAGATTGGAAAGTAGATTGGATTAAAGTCTGAGAACTTTAGCAGTACATGAAGAACCACACTTTTCTCCTGCACTGAATGTACACATGGTGTTGTGCTATTTACTTGAAAATAAGCACTGATGTTATCTTGCCCTGACTTACAGTTTGACACATTTGTACACATATACTCAGAACATACAGTGGATTTTACAATAGGGACAGATTCTCTAATTTAGAGTTTGTTAAAAGGGAATTGAATATCTTATTTTAAAACTGTATAACTTTTCAGTAGAATGATCTTTCATGTCACTCAGCAGCTAAGAAGAAAAAATGGGACAGAATTCATGAACCATAAAGTAAGAACAAAGAAGAAGCACAATGAAATAGGGAGGGAGAGAAAGAAAGACACACATACACACAGACAGACAGACAGATAGACAGACATGCTCTACTAGAAGTATGTAAGAATCTCCTGAGAAGAAGTAGATCAGAATTACAAGAAGGGCAGTAGTTAAGATTGCCATCCCCCCATGCAGTGATGGTACTTTGCTAGTCCCTCACCCTTATCTGCTCATCTAGGTTCTGCTTGGCTTTAGCATGCTGACAAGTGTCAGATGCCTGACAGTGTTTAATACTGAGCAGCTTACTGTTTCATTGTTCTAGCAATTCCCTGCTGCCCTTGGCGTTATTTTCCTCTTTGCTTCTTAAATATCCACTCTGGAGTGTTATTCGGTTAGGATAGAGCTGGTCAAGAAATATGTGGAAGAATAATGGAAAAATCAGTGGGTTTGTGCAGGGTCAAGGGAGTCTGGAGATGTAGCACATAGTCACACCTCTGCTACTCAGTATTTGTCTGACTTCAGGCATATGATGATAAATGTGAAATGAAAGTGCAGACTAGATGATCTCTAAGCACTTATAGCTCTGACATTTGGTTGATCCCATGACTGCAATGGGCCTTGTTCTTGGAGAACACCTATTAAGGTTTCTAATCGAACATGGCATTAGCTTTGCTTCATGGGGCTGTTTGAGGTTCAGCTAGGATAAAGGTTGTGAAGCTAGTTTGGAACCTGTATGAAGGATCATAGAAAGTGGACATAGAATGAGTAATTAAAGGTTACTTTGTCCTAAAGACATCATATAACGATGAAAATTAAAAATAGTTCCATTTAAGTGAATGTTGGACAAATTATAGAAGCCTTAAAAAGTTTTGTAGTTATATTTATTGTAGAGAAACAGGCCATTTAAAGGTACCTGGGTCAGGGAATTTATCAGATAAACACTGCCTGCTATGCTGGTTAAGCAACTAGGAAAAGAGGATAAGGTGCTCTTCTTCCCAATTCCTTCTTCTTAAAGTTATACTAAAAGCCCTCAAAGAAATGGGCAACGACAGTGATATGTGTGCACCTATGTTTATAGCAGCACAATCTGTAATAGCTAAATCTTGGAAACAACCCAAATGCCCATCAACTGAGGAATAGATAAAAAGATGTGATATTTTTATATAATGGAGTACTATTCTGCTATAAAGAAGGGTGAACTCTAGGCTTTTATAGGTAAATGGATGCAAGTAGAGATCATACTCATAAGTGAAATGAATCAAACTCACATGTGTAAATATTGTCTCCCTAGTGTAAGAAACTGAAAAAGTAAATAAGATCCAAAATCTACAATAGATATTATGAAATAGAAAAAAACTGCTCCAAGGATAGAACAACTGGGATGGGTGAAAGAAGAAAAGAAGGAAGGGAAAAGAAATATATATATATATATATATATATATATATATATATATATATATATAAGTTAGTTGTGGATTTCTTTTAGTTCATTGAAAAAACCAGTTTGTACTTACATTGTTTGATCAGTTATGCATGTCTGTATCTTGTAATCTGAACAAAAGCTTGAAAGATAATAATACATAATCTCTTTACCATTGTTAATGTCCTATTATCTTGTTTTGAAAATCTGTATCATTGTGTTTTTTTAAATTTTTTTTCTCTTCATAATAAAGAAAGAAAAGAAATGGACAATGGATAGTATTCTTTTCTACTCCTTGAAGGTTGAAATAGAACATGGAAACCTGTGCAGAAGGGAAAGGGTCATCTTGACCCAGTGACAGAGAGCATGAACACCAAGCTGCCTTGCAGCCTGGCTTGTTAGACTTGTCTTTGTGCCGCATGAGTAGCAGTGCTGGTGACGATGATGTGTCTTTGTCTCAGTGGTCATTTATCTCTCTCTCTCACTTTTTTTTTCATGTCTATCTTCCGTGTTTTCCAGGGTAAAAAGAGGAAAGAAAAGAGAAAAACAGTTGGAAAGTGGAGCTTGGTAGAGGAAAGAGATTAAAGATGAAAAACATTGCATCTTTATTGTAATGAAGGATAGTTGCCTGTCTCCGCCTATCCACCTTCCTTCCTCCCTCCCTCCACCAATTAAGAGAGTTTATAGTTTCCTTTTATCTCACCTTTAAGATTGACTTCATTATTTTCCTTAGTTACCTTAGCTCCCAATTAGTGACTTGTGAGAACTTCAGACAAGCCACACAATAAGAAGCAGCATGCAGTCTCACCAGATTCATACTACCTAGGACAGGCAGTAGTTTTATAAAGGATGAGAGGCCAGTAGATAAGACAGCCCACACCAACATCCCATATAAATTAAAGTGACAGTATGTGTTTTGTAGTTTAAAGGCTTAGTGTATAGATTTGATTACCATGGAAGGAGGGAAGGAAAATATTATATGGTGCTTGTGGTGAGTATGAGAAAACTTCTTCGGGTTGAAAAATCAAAGTTAAAAATTAGAACCAGGCCCCAACAGCCTAGATTTGTCCAAATACTAACACTTTGGTAACTCTATTATGACATCCAGCAGGTTAAAATTCAAATTGTGGAAAGACTTCAGAATAAGGGAAGGCTTAGTATACTACTAATAGGGCTTATTAAATTTAGATAAAACAGATGTTTTTCAATGGCAGCAGCTCTGAATCACCAAAATCAAAATAGAGAAGGAACAGAGCAAAAACCCACTAAAATGCTACCATTTATCAGAACTTGCTCACACTTATACCTAAAGCTTTCAGTTAAACTTCATTAAAGAAGGCATTAACTTGGGAAAAATTCCTAAAAATGATTAGTTGTGCATACATTTCTGTTGATTTATTGACATTCTGAAAGTGATGCTATGAAAAGAGAATGGACTTTTAGAAGCAGGTAGTCTTTTTTAAATATCAACTCTCTTACCTACTTTATTGCCTTTGGAAAGTTGGTTAATTTCATTGAGTATCCCTGAACCTCTATTTTCTTCATCTACAAAATGGGATTATTTTGAAGACTAAACAAAATGACACATGTATAACACCTGACTTTTAGTAAGTGCTCAGCAATTATTGGGTCTTTTTCTTGTTTTGTTTTGTTTTGTTTTAGTTCTTTTTTTAAGAGAAAACGGACACAGAAAAGAAAAACAAAAAGCAAAAGAGACTAACAACAACAACAAATCCAATACAAAAACATTATAGGTTTACAAAGTGAGATGATTGGAATTTGACAGTGGTTGTAATACTGCATATCATTACCTTCAAAGGGGTTGTTTAGATTAACAGATATAGACACGTAAAATTGATCTAATCATATGAGTATTAACTGTTCTTTTTCAATAACTAATGCATTTAGTAGTATAGTCCTTTTAACTATTTTATGTATAACTATATACAAATTTGTGTCTTTTTCCTTTTTCCTTCTTTCTTTCCTCCTTTCCCCTTATAGTACCTCTTGTTATCTTCAAAATAACTGCCCATACCATTAGGCATAATATAGTCAAACTAAATAGTACAGAATAAAACCAATTAAAAGCAAAGCAATGAAAACAATACATAGTAAACCAACATTAGTTACTATAATGCCTCATTATCTTCTAAACAGTTGCTTATATCATCAGTGATAATACAATCAAACAAACCAAAATAAGATAAAATCACTCAAAACAAAACAATGAAAGCAATATAGGGTTTCAAAACAAGGTGATCAGATATCAATAATGGCTACCATAATGTGTTTTGTTATCTTTGAATTAGCTGTCTATGCCATCAAATATAATAAAATTAGGCAAACCGAAATAGAATAAGACCAAACTAAATAGCTCAATGAAAACAATACAGGACTCAAATACCGATGATAGATTAACAATGGCCACTGCCCTCCCTTTTTATATACTTCCTCCCCTTTCATTTTTACAATATGTATTGTGTATTTTGAATCCTACTAATTCCTTTAGTTTTTTTTGTAATAGAGAGATAACACGATGCTCACCCATGTGGCTCCAGGCCATTTCATCCATGAACCTGATCTTAAGTTGTATCCATTTATCTACAATAGGCTTGAGGTTATTTTTCTTTATAGCTGAGTAGCTTTCCATTGGATAAAAATGCCATATCTTTCTTGTCCACTATGTAGCTAATGGGCAAGCTACCCCCACTTCTTTCTGGTTCCCTGTCACATACAGCATTGTTCTCTCTCCTTTGACTTTCACTCTATGAGACCCCCTTTCGAGTTTAATGTGTTTCTTGTATAAAGCATATTGGTGGATCCTGTCTCCTGATCCACTCTGCCTATGTTTCTTTCCATTGTTGGATTGAGGCCATCTTCGTTAATGGTTAAGGCCAACATGCACTGCCTTGTCTCCACCATGCCACTTTCCTGCAGTTGGCTGCCCACTTTTCCTCTCTACTCAATTGTCTGCCCTGCTCAGCGATGTCCCTCTGCAACTGTTTCTGGAGCCGTGCTCTTTTTTATCTCTGTCTAAAACATCCTTCAGTATTCTTTTGTAGGGTTGGCTTGGTGGTCATAAATTCCTTCAGTTGTTCTTTGTTGTGGAAGTATCTTGTTTTTCCGTTAATTTTGAAAGATAGTTTTTCAGGGTACATCAATCTGGGTTGGAAGTTGTTTTCTTTCAGAGCTTGAAATACTTCACTCCAAGCTCTTCTTGACCTGCTGGCTTGTGTTGAGAAATCTGTTGTGATTCTGATGGGTTTTCCTTTGTAGGTAATCTGTTTCTTTTCTCTAACAGGTTTTAATATTCTGTTCTTGTATTGAATTTCTGGGATCTTGATTATTATATGTCTGGGTGTAGATTTATTTTGGTTGTGGTTAGCTGAAGTTCTATATGCTTCACTTATCTGAAAGTCACTTCCTTTTCCCATGCTTGGGAAGTTTTCTAAAATTATTTCTGTAAATAGGCTTTTAATTTTATTTGTACTGACCCCTACTTTTTCACTCACACCTTTTATTCTTAAGTTATGTTTCTTTGGGTTGTCTTGCAGCCGTTGAATTGTTACTTCCAGGTTCCTTGTTATTTTTAAGAGATCCTTCCTTTCACGATCACAAGCTGCAAACCTGTCTTCAAGGTTTGAAAGTCTATCTTTAGTTTCTTTCAAGTGGTTTTGCCGACTTTCATTGGAGTTTTTGATTTCCTGGTTATCTCTTTGAATCTGTTTCATGTATTCTAAATCTTTTTTGTATTGTTCATTTAAGGTTTCCCTCATTTTCCTATGTTCCATTTTTTATCTATGTC
The DNA here is from genome assembly GCA_004363535.1 of Dasyprocta punctata. Lineage (NCBI taxonomy): Eukaryota > Metazoa > Chordata > Mammalia > Rodentia > Dasyproctidae > Dasyprocta > Dasyprocta punctata. The sequence goes on along the minus strand of RJWM01008000.1, from coordinate 31,866 downwards.
TCCTTTAGAGTTGCATAGCAGTTCTTTTATTATGTTTTTCATTTCTTCTTTTAGTTGAGTTAGTATTTGTGTTCTAATTTTTTTTATATTCTCATGAAGTTGTTTCTTTACTTCAGTTGCCATCACCTGGGGAACTTCAGTTGTGGGACTCCCGACCTCTTCTGTGTTTGCATCTCCTGGACTTGCTCTGTTTGGATTGGAGGCCAGAGACTGCCTTTTGCATCTTTGTCTTGACCTATTCCTGGGTTCTTCTGGGCAAATGGGTGCTGGTGACCCAGGCACTCCTTGCATTGGCCGCAGTTTCTCTGAAATGAGACTGGTTCTTCTAGCCAGTGCTGATTATGGATATCTGATGGTTGCCACTGGGGGCGCTGTTACAGTGCTATCCGCTGCCTTTCCCTAGCCTGCCTTGGCTCCCAGATGGCTAGTACAGTGCGTGCAGGGGCGGTGCCATTGCCCACGAACCTGGGTCGGTCACCTGCGGACTCTCCACCACCACCCCTGGAGCGCGTGTGGAGCCGCAGTCTCCAGACCGAGCTGGGCACCTGCAGGGACTCTACAAGGTGGCCCCCAGAATGCGCCTGGCTCAGTTGGAGCACCCTCCACGGGTCTGTGCCCAGCTAGGAGTCTGCAGCCCAACTCCAAGATGTCTCCCAGCCAATCTCTTTCTCTGGTGGTAGGGTGAAGACCTCTGCACACTCACCATCCGCCAGTTCAGTTCTCCAGGTCTGCTCCCCCTGTCCGCTACCACTCTCCTCCAATGCTGCCTCTCTCAGCAGAGGCCTCCGGGGTCACCACCACACCTCCGGCGGCACCTTGATGGTGCATCTCCAGGTTCCAGGAGGTCCTCTCACACCGTGGGTCCAGCTCCGGGCAGAGGCACCGCCAGCTACCACCTTCTTTGTTTAAGTGTTTCTTTTTACTCTTTCTGTAGACTTCAATTCTCACTTTAGTTCTTCTTGGGTCCAGAGGACCCACTTCCTTCCTTCTTATCTTCCCCACATTGCAATATTCTGGCATCTGGATGGTATCTCTCAGGGAGGCTGTTTACTCTGCTACTTACTGTTCCACCATCTTGTCTGTTCTCTCGTTATTGGGTCTTTGATATTTAAATCTGCTTTTGTTCATCGTGTCGTGTCCCACATATATTAGGACCAGTCTTCTAGACCTTGATCCAGAGCAGTCTCCAAAAAGGGATGCACAGAGATAAGCTATCATGGAGTACTAAGAAAACAGTATTAGAAATTCTGTTTAAGATCATTTTATTAAAGATGTAACAAAGTATTCAAACTCCACTAATATGTAACATTTGAATTGACCTGGGAACTCTCATTTGGTCCATTTTGGAGGGTCACTATCACATTCAATAAATGAAAGACCCTGAGAAAAGTCCAAGATCTCCATTTGGTGGTGGTGGTTTGGTGAGGGTTGATAGCAGCACACACATTCTTTTAACTTACCGTCAACATACCTCAGTGTATTTTTCTGCTTACATGTGCCCGGGCAAATAGTACTAGATTCATAGTTCCTAGTAGTATTATCTTCAACCTGTAGTTTCTTTGCAAGAATCTTCTTAAGCTATTTGACCATTGTGAGTAGATTACCTAAAACTAGATAAACTGATCTATGCAGAATGGTTAAATGGCTCAAGAAGATTTCCTGCAAAGGAAAAATGGGTTGATGATAATTGTAACAAGGCAAGCACAAGGATCAACTTGAATTTTGCATCCTAGATGTTATATTTATTGGCAGGGAACTATTCTTATAACTTAGAGACATGCCGTGCCTTTGATGGCCATGGGGAAGTAATACTCATTCAGAGTTGAAGAAGTAGTATCTAAATTCCAAGTTGGTTTAAGAGGTAGTTTATCAATTTTATAGACTCTTACAGGACACAGTGGGGAGATCCCTGGGAAATTTGAAAGTCTTGTGTCACATTATTTTGTGTGACAGCCTCTTGAAGGTAGAAACAATCTCACATTTTCAAATATCGCAAGATGCAGGTTGTTAGTGGCCATACTATAATTCATTTTTCTTTTTTTTTTATTTAAGAAAAAAAACACATATAAGAAGGAAAGAAAACAAAAGAGACAAACAAACAACTATAGTAAATGCACAACAGTAACATTACAGGTTTACAAAACAGGATGATAGAAACTTGACAATGGTTGCAATATTGGGTATCGTCTTCAAAATGGTTGTTTACATGAACAGATATAGACATGTAAAATTGATCTAATCATATGAGTATTAACTGTTTTTTCTCAATAACTAATACATTCAGCAGTATGTTCATTTTAGTTATTTTACATATATATATAGAGATTTATATCTTTTCCTTTTCCCTTCCCTCTTTCCCCCTTTTCCCTTCCCAATTACTTTTGCTGTTCGAGCTGTTTTTTACCCTTGCATAGTATTTATTATAGATTTTGGATCATATGTACTTTTTCCGTTTCTTACACTAGGGAGAGAATACGGTATTTACACATGTGGGTTTGATTTATCTCACTTATGAGTATGGTCTCAAGTCATGTCCATTTACTTATAAAAGTCTCAATGCAATCTTTCTTAATAGCTGAGTAGTAATCCATTGTATAAAAATACCACATCTTTTTTATCCATTCTTTGATTGATGGGCACTTGGGTTGTATCCAAGATCTGGCTATTACAAATTGGGTTGCTATAAACATGGGTGCACAAATATCACTGTGGTATGATGTTTTCAATTCTTCTGGGAAAATGCCCAGAAGTGTGATAGCTGGGTTGAATGGGATCTCTAATCCTAGCTTCTTGAGGAATCTCCACACTGATTCTCACAGTGCTTGTATCAGTCTACACTCCCACCAACAGTGGAGAAGAGTTCCTCTTTCCGCAGAGCCCCTCCAGCATTTGGTGTTGGTTGAGTTCTTAAACTTGGCCATTCTTTCTGGAGTGAGATGGAATCTCAGTGTTGTTTTAATTTGCATTTCCCGAATGACCATTGATGTTGAACATTTTTTCATATATTTATTTGCCATTTGTATTTCTTTCTCTGAGAAGTGTGTATTCATCTCAGATGCCCAGTTTTGGATTGGGTCTTTGAATTTTAGGGGCCTGATTTCTTTTAATTCTTTGTATGTTTTAGATAGAAGTCTTTTATCTGATGGACAATTGGCTAAAATATTTTCCCAGTTTGTGGGTTTTCTTTTCACTCTGTTGGAGATTTCCTTTGACATGCAAAAACTTTTTAGTAAGATGAGATTCCAGTTGTTGATTCTGGGAAGTGTTTCCCATGCAGTTTGATTTTTGTTCATGAACTCTCTGCCTACTCCTATTTCATCAAGATTTTTACCTACTCTGTCTTCTAGTAAGTTTAGTGTCTCTTTTAATATTCAGATCTTTGATCCATTTTGACCTTATTTTAGTGCATGGTGATAGATATGGATCTAGTTTTTGTTTACGGCATACAGAAAGCCAGTTTTTCCAGCACCATTTGTTAAAGAGGCCGTCGTTCTTCCAATGTACATGTTTGGCCCCTTTATTGAAGATGAGGTGGCTAAGTGTGTTTGTAGTTGTGGCTGTATCTTCTAATCTATTCCATTGATCTTCAGGTCTGATTCCAGTACCATGCTGATTTTATCACAGTAGCTTTGTAGTATAGTTTCAAGTCAGGGATTGTGATGCCTCCTGCCTTCCCTTTGTCGCCCAGAATTGCCTTTGCTATTCTAGGTCTTTTCTGTTTCCAGATGAATTTCAGGAATGCTTTCTCTATTTTTGTGAGGTAGGCAAGTGGTATTTTGATTGGGATTGCATTAAATCTATATAGTAATTTTGGGAGAATGGACATTTTCACGATGTTTGTTCTTACTATCCATGAACAGGGAATATCTTCCCATTTTCTGAAATCTTCTTCGATTTCCTTCTTTAGAGTAATGTAATTTTCACTGTATAGATCTTTTACTTCCTTTGTTAGATTGATTCCTAAGTATTTCATTTTTTTAGATGTTATAGTGAAGGGTGTGGTTTCCTTTGTCTGTCAGTGACTTTGTTGTTTGTGTACAGGAATGCTATTGATTTCTGAGTGTTCACCTTGTATCCAGCTACATTACTGAATTTGGTTATTACTTCTAGAAGTCTTCTAATGGATTTTGGGTGTCTTCTATGTAGAGTATCATATCATCTGCAAATAATGATAATTTCACTTCTTCCTTTCCTATCATTATTCCTTTATTTCTTTCTCTTATCTAATTGCTCTGGCTAGTATTTCCAGAACTATATTGAATAGGAGTAGTGATAATGGACTTCCTTGTCTTTTTCCTGATTTTGGTTGAAACTTTTCAGTTTTTCTCCATTTAGTAAGATGTTGGCTGTTGGTTTATGATATATGGCTTTTATCAGGTTGAGGTAGAGACCATCTATTCCGATTTTCTGTAGGGTTTTTACATGAATGGGTGTTGGATTTTGTTGAAAGCTTTTTCTGTATCTATTGAGATGATCATATGATTCTTGTCCTTGCCTCTGCTGATATGGTGTATTACATTTATTGATTTGCATATTTTGAGCCATCCCTGAATTCCTGGGATAAATCCCACTTGATCATGGTGTATAATCTTTCTGATAACTTTCTGTATTCTATGTCCCAGTATTTTGTTGAGGATTTATGCATCTATGTTCATTAGGGAGATTGGCCTGTAATTTTCTTTTTTGGTGGGGTCTTTCTCTGGTTTTGGTATTAGGGTATGAGTTAGGGAGACTTAGTTCCCTTTCAACTTCATTGAAGAGTTTGAGGAGTGTTGGCATTAAGTCTTCCCTAAGATTCTTGTAGAATTCAGCAGTGAACCCGTCAGGGCCCAGGCTTTTCTTTGTTGGTAGGGTCCTAATTACATTTTCAATTTCATTAGCTAAAATTGGGTTATTTAGCAGCTTTACATCTTCTTGATTTAGCTTTGGTAATTCATAGATTTCTAGGAATTTGTCCATGTCTTCTGTGTTATCAAATCTATGTGAGTAAAGTTTTTCAAAATAGGTGTTGATGATCTTCTGTATTTCCAAAGGGTCTATAGTGATTTTACCCTTTTCATTTCTTATTGCATGAATCTGAGTTTTTTTTCCTCTTTTTGATAAGGTTGGCTATGGGTTTATCAATTTTATTTACTCTTTCAAAGAACCAACTCTTTGGTTCATTAATTCTTTGTATTGTTTTCTTAGTTTCAATTGTATTAATTTCTACTCTAATATTAATAATTTCCTCCCTTCTTTGGGTTTTGGACTTGACTTGCTCTTGTTTTTCTAGAAGTTTGAGGTGCATCATTAGATTGTTTATGTGTATTCTTTCCATTTTTGTGATGTGGGAGTTTAGTGGTATAAATTTCCCTCTGAGGACTGTTTCATTGTGTCCCACAGGTTCCGGTAATTTGTATTTGCATTTTTATTCAATTGTAGATATTGTTTAATTTCTTCTTTAACTTCTGCTGTGACCCATTGTTTTTTTAGGAGAGTATTATTTAATTTCCATGTGTTTATGGGGTTATTGTAGGTTTTTTTGTCATTCATTTCCCATTTTACTGCACTATGGTCCGATAATATGCATGGAATTATTTCAGTTCCTTTGCATTTACTTAAGCATGTTTTGTGGACCAGTATATGATCTGTTTTAGAGAATGACCCATGTGCAACTGAGAAGAATGTGTATTCTGATGTTGATGGGTAGAATACTCAATACACATTTACTAGGTCCACTTGTTCACAAGTTTCATTCAGTTCTGTTATTTCTTTGCTGATTTTTTGTTTGGTTGAACTGTCTCTCTGTGACAGTGGGGTGTTAAGTTTCCCTGTTATAACTGTATTATTGTTTATTTGGTTTTTCTTGTCTATAAAGAATTGTCTTACATTGTTGGATGCTCCCATATTCGGTGCATATATATTTATGATTGTAACCTCTTCCTCTTGAAGTTTTCCCCTAACAATTATGTAGTGAACTTGTTTATCTCTTTTGATCATTTTTGGTTTGAAGTTTGCATTGTCTGCAAACATAATAGCTAACCCTGCTTTTTTCTGGGTTCCTGTTGCATAGAGTATTGTTTTCCAGCCTTTGATTTTTAGTCTGTGAATTTCCTTTTGAGTGAAATGTGTTTCTTGTACACAGCATATTGTTGGATTTTGTTTCTTAACCCACTCTGCCAGTCTGTTTCTTTTTATTGGTGAGTTGAGACCATTTACATTGATTGACATAACTGATATGTACTGGCTCATCCCTGTCATGATATCTTTCTGTTGTTGGTTTTCTACATTTTCTGTTTAATTGTTTGCCCTGCGTAGTGGTTTCCTTTTGTTGTTGTTGTTAAGTGGTTCAAAGCTATCTTTGTCTCTTTCTAGAGTGTCTTTCAGTACTTTTTGTAGTGTTAGTTTGGTGGTCATAAATTTCTTCAGTTGTTCTTTGTGATGAAAGTATCTTATTTCTCCATCAATTTGTAAGGATAATTTTGCAGGGTACATCAATCTGGGTTGAAAGTTATTTTCTTTCAGGATTTGAAATACTTCACTCCAAGCTGTTCTTAACTTAAAGGTTTGTGTTGAGAAGTCTGCCGTGATTCTGATAGGCTTTCCTTCATAGGTGATCTGTTTCTTTTCTCTGACAGCTTTTAGTATTTTGTTCTTGTGCTTTATTTCTGATACCCTTATTATTATGTGTCTGGATGAAGATTTATTTTGGTTATGGTTAATTGGGGTTCTGTATGACTCAGTTACCTGTATTTCAGATTCTCTTCCCATGTTTCAGAAGTTTTGTGCTATTATTTCTGCGAATAGTCTTCGCAGGTCATTAGTATTGACCCCTGCTTTTTCATTTATGCCTATTAGTCTTATATTATTTCTCTTGGCCTCGTCTTGCAGCTGTTGAATTGTTGTTTCTTGGTTCCGTACTATTTTTAAGAGATCTTTTCTTCCATGATCATAAGCTCCCATATTGCCTTCAAGATCTGAGATTCTATCCTCAGCTTCATTCAAGTGGTTTTTCAACCTTTCCAAGGAATTTTTCATTTCCTGAATTTCCCTTTGAATCATGCATTCTATTTGTGTCTTATATTGTTCACTCAAAGTTTCCATCATTTTCTTACGTTCTTCTATTTTGTTATCTTCCTCTTCTTTAGATGCACAGAACATTTCTTTCCTAGTGATTGTCATTTCATTTTTTAGCTGAGAGATTATTTCTGATTTGAGTTTCTATATATCTTCATCTAGCTGTTTCTTTACTGCATTTGCTATCATTTCAGAAAGTTCAGTTGTGTGACTCCCAGCGTCTTCCTTTTCAGTGTCTCTTGGGTTTGTTCTCAGTGGGCTGAAGGATTGAGACTGCCTCTTGGTCTTTCATTTTGTCATTTTCTTCTGGGACCTGTGTGGCTCTGTGTCCTGCGAGGTTGACTGGTCATTCCCCTGGTGGGTTGTGCTGAGTCACGGGACCAGGTAGAGCTGGATCCTGTGCGCAGCTAGTGAGGGTGCACTGCTGGAGTATGCGGGTGGAGCCTCCACCTTACTGGGTGGGGTCCAAGGCCTCCACATCCCAGGCAGCCAGGCAGAGTGTACCCCGGAGTGTGGTGCCACCCGGACCCTGAGTCTGGCTGCATGGAGCTCAGAGCCTCTGGAGTACCAGGCAAGCCTGGGTGAGTCCCAGGCCTACAGTGCCAGGGCCTTGCTCCTGGCTGGGCGGGCCCGCAACCTCTAGGACCCACCCCACCAGCCGCTCCACTGAACAATGGAGCTCGGGTGGGCCCTGCACTCTGATGGGCAGAGCCCAAGCTCTCCAAGGCCCTGCAGCTACGCTGGCCAGTCCCTGATGAGCAGCTCTGTTGACCTGTGCTGGGCTGGGCTCAGTATTTCTGTGTCCTGCAAGGCTGGCCAGGCTTTCCCCGGTGGGCTGCGCTGAGTTGCGGGACCAGGTAGAGCTGGATCCTCTGTGCAACTAGTCTATAATTCGTTTTTCAAATGCACATTTTTTCTTTCCAGTACCATAAGCGTACTGTTCTTATCGTGTACAGTAATGAAGGCCTCGGTCTTAAAGAAGAACCTGAGTCATAAGAAGAAAATTAAATTGTAGTCATATATTTTAAAGGATCTTCATCAGAAGAAATAAAACAAAAAGGATTTCTAGTAGTTCATGTCTAAAAACAGGATGAGTAAATCTAGAAATTCCACAGGGAAAACACTATGTGTCCATTATATAGAAGGAAATGAGAAATGCTTACCATGTACACCTTTAGCCATCTGTTTTTTTGTCTTATATTTTCCAGTTTTAATTCTGCTCTACTAAATCAAATTCACAACTATTCTTTTAATTTAAACAGGAGGGACATGTAGCTTAGGAGGAAGATTCTGACGACACTGCTGTGGTCATCACAGCTTATACCCAAAGACTATTTATCTCTCCTATTGGGCAGCTGTGGCTGTCTCATAAAGAATTAGGACTTTTAAGAATTCAACATTCCAGCAGTTTAAAACCTCAAGCTAATCAGAAGGCAGTAGACAACAACACTCTTGAAGGCTAAGTGAATCTCATAGGATGGGGGCCCAAATAATGTATATCAAATGTTACTGAAACTATTAACCTTTACTTCCCTCTCCCTCTTACCCTTTCGTTTCTCCTTTCTTCCTTTCTGTTTTTATCCCTTTTTGTATTGTTTCTATTTTATTCCTTTCTAGGTGTGCCCCTTTTTTGTACTTCCTTTGCCTCCCAAATCCTTTCTCTACGTGTTTTTGTTTTCCTCTTCCTCTTTCTTTATATACTCCTTTTCTTTCCCTCCTTTCTACCTTTTTTCTTTGTCTCAAGCTTTAGTTCTTTCCTTGAATCCTGATGGATTACCTATCATATCACATTAAAATAATTAAAATTAATAAACATTAATGTTCATTAAGCAGCAAGTAGGTTATATTTATAACTGGAGAGAAAATACCTTCCAATTAAGTAACGTTGTACAGATGGCTTACAATTGAAAATTTTCCTTGGAGTCACAGTCTTCACTAAAATAAGGTTCTCCTCTCTTCTTCACTAACCGTAATTGCGCCTTTTGCTCTTCCTCTCTACCCTTAGGTTCAGTGAATAGTCACAGTATTTGCATTTCATTTTGTGTCCATTATTTCTTGGCTCTGCAGAAACTAAAATTGCCACTTAATGAAAAAGAGAGATTACATATATTTTTTTCACATGTGGGTTTAGGATTTGAGTATTGTAAATCTCTGAGGTTCAAACATGTCTTACGTGAATTCTGTTTCAGATGCTTTAATAGGGAATGGCAAAATATGGAATTTTCTGGTGGTTAAAGCCTCTCATGAAGAAACTTTTTTATTTATACTAATGTATACTTCATTTGCTTCTCTTTACCTATCCAGACAACAGTTTTTACATTTTGGGTCTAATTACTTCTTTGTCCTGAAAAATGACTGCGTGTGATAGGAAGCCTCTCTCAGATTGATAACTTTCCACTGGTTAACTGACTAAGGTCATCAGTGTCTTATAAAGCAAATAACCAGTGAATGAGTGGCTATACAGATTCACTTAAATCATTACTGTCACATGCTACATTGCTTATGATAAGCCTTGTAATATTTAAGGTATTGCTTCTTCTCAGCTATTTTTGTTTTCTTTTTAGTACAGTTTCTAGGTTCTGTCACAAACTGTTTGATTCTTTGATAGCTAAATTCTTAATTATTTTCTCAAAATGTTCATTTTCATTAAAATGCTACTTAACATTAGATATTAACTTTGACAGATGTTAAGACTGCATCTCCATTAGGTGAAGTGTATTCTTGGGAAGGAACCAATTTGAATTCAGTTGATTTGGTTTGTGACCTGCACTGTGGTTTAAACAAGCAGCATGATAGAGCAGCAGACTTATTTTGAACGTAAGTGTTCTTGTTTTTTTCTTCCCTAGTAATATTCAAACAGAAAATGGCTTCCTATTGTAGCAAAGACAATTTAATATTAATTTACTACAAGAGCCTCTTAACACTTTTTAGACTGCCTGAAATTTATGTTGGCAGATAAGAGTACTACTTTAGTATAAAATGCTTTCTATGCACAATAATAATATTTAAAAATCCTGATTATTCCTGCAGATTTCCAATAGACAAGAAATCTAGTTGTTTGCCCTTCAGCTATTGAATTATTATTCATCATCTTTAGAAAGAGACACTGCAGGTGTGAGATCAGAACTGCTAAATAAGGCAAACATTTATTTTAAAATTAAAAACATAATCATCCATTTAAAGGTAAAAGCTAAATCGTGGATGCGACAAAGAATTTGGATTTGAGTCAGAACATCTGGGTTCTATCTGTAGTTTTTTGAGGAATCTCCATACAGATTCCTATCCTCATTTCTCTTGTTAATTCAGCTGGGTCACTTCAAGCAAGTAACTGCCCAGCTCTGAACTATACATCCTAACTGTTCAGCTTTAAAACATTGCATGTTCTGTATACTAAAAAGAGATTGGCTGAGGGAAGCTGAATCCTCTTGTTTATCAGCCATCTACACTAGCTTGGCAGCTCAGAGGTCAGTCTCTAGCTGCATTTTCATCTTTTTCAATCCCTTAAATCCTTGCCAGGCTTTCATTGCTAGTTTGTTTGTCTAGGAATTTGCATTTGCGACATTGAGGGCTTCCTACCTTTGGAAATTTTCTATGCTCGTGAATTTAATTCAGACTTACTTAGAATTAAATAAAAAGTGCAAGAATCAGTTACATGAATATGTCTATAAAATCAGATTGTATCATGACTGATGTCCCTTTACTATTTCTGAGCTTTGAAATCAATACATTTGAATCTTCATATAATGAAGTATCATTGCCATTTTCTCCTATTAACTGTGCTAGCATTTTCTCCCTTATGTATTGTTCCAAATATTCTTGTTTCCTTAAAGCCTAAAACGATAGAGCAACAAAGCTCCATATCGTCACAAAAGCTTACTAGCTTAAGCCTGTTATGAATGTTACGTACTTGAAATTTTCATTGATTTGAGATAGGTTAAATTGCACTGGGCTAAAATTAACCTTTCATTGGCTTGCTTGGGAAATAAACAAAATGATAGTTTTCCTCAAAATGTTGAGAACTTAAATTTATGAGGACGTCAATACATGTGTGTGTTATTTATTTATTTATTTATTTTGAGACAGGGTATCACTCTATTTCAGGCTAGCCTTGAGCTCATTATATGGCCTTGAATTCTTGGTGATCCTCTTGCCTCAGCCTCCCCAGTGCTGAGAGTACAGACTTGCAGGTCTACACCAAGCTTACATGTATTATTTTAATGAAAAAGACTAGAGTTGGTTATAAAAAGTGCTTTGTTAAAGGAGGTATATAGTACTATAGTCAAAAAGGCAAACAAGCTGGTGGCACATGCCTATAATTTCAGTTAATTGGAAGGCCGAGGCAGTATCTCAAGTCCAGGGCCAGCCTCAGCAACTCAGTGAGAGCTTATCTCAAAATAATGTTTTAAAATAGACTGGAGTGTAGCTGAATAGTACAGCATTTGGTCAGCATGCATGAGGCCCTGGGATTCAATCCCTAGTATCATCAAAAAAGGGGTTAGAAGAGACACGTAATAACAAATATTGGTGAGGATGTCGAGAAATTTAAAACCCTCATATGCAGTTGGATGGAGATGTAGAATCTTGCAGCCGTGACCAGTTACTCAACACTGCTAGGTGTCCACTCGAGAAATGAAAACATGTCCTCACTAAAATTCATATGCAAACATTCACAGCAGCATTATTCATAATGAGTAAAATATGGAAATAGCCCATATGTTCAATTAGGCAATAGAAAGGATGAAGTACTGATACATGCTACAATATGTATGAAACCTAAAAACATACACTAATTGAAAGAAGCCATACACAAGAGGCAATACTATTATATAATTCCGCTTATATAAAATGTCCAGAATAGGGAAATCCATAGAAACAGAAAAGTTAGATTAGTGATTATCAGGAACCTAGGGGTGGGAGGAAAGTGCAGTGATTGCCAGTGGGTATGAGATTTCCTATTAAGGTTATGAAATATTCTAATATTTAGTTTATTTCTAATATTACACAACTTTGTAGATATATTAACCATTAAACTATTTGCTTTCATGGGGTGAATTTAGTCGTATGTGAATTAAACCTCAATGAGACTATTCTGTGTTAAAACATTAGTGCCTATGTTATTATAACTGTTTGGAATTATAAAAATATATGTAAATCATATTTTATGCCAGGGACTGGGAAGGGGAGGAATGGGGAGTTAGTGTTCCATGGGTTTAGTTTCAGCTGGGAAATATACAAAATTCTGGAGCTAGATGATGCTGATGGTTGCACAAGAGTGTGAACGTACTTAATCCTGTTTAACTATATATTTAAAATGTTAAGTTTTATGTATATATTAATTACAATCCATAACACAAAACTACATTTATATTATTCTAACATACATTGCCCTTTTTCCTTTTCTTTTTAATGAGAAAACTGAAAATGTGATTGGTCTTTTTTTTTTAATGCTTGGGGCTCTTCTGAATTGTGTTTTAGAATGTGTGTGTGTGAATGTAGGGGAGGTGGTTATACTGTGTCTTTATGTAGGCTTTGAATGAGAACATGAAAGTATGTTTTAAAACTCTTATTTGCCAGTAGGAAAATAAAAGAAGCCAAACCATAGGAAATTTTTGTTGCTAAATTATAAAATAGTGAAATGCTGTTTTCAGAGTATGTGTTGTCACAGTTTCCTGGTTTTCTTGGTTAATCTTGGCTTTTTGAATGGGGAAAACATTTGCTTTAAAAATACGTAACATTGCGGTGTCTTCCTAACAGCCTTTTCCTTTGTAGAGCAGGATATAGTGAACACCAAAATACATTGAAAATACAAACACAGTAGGTGAGTACAAAGGAAAGAATGGAAAATTAGGAAAATCAACAATAAGTCACTGAAAAGGGAATTGAATTATATCCAAAGGCTATAAAACTTTGTTATGAACCAAGCATTTGGTCTAAGTTTCTAACCTCTAAGGATTAATCTGTGAAAATATTTTCTAAACCTGGATGTTGTTTAGGACTTTTGAAGATGAATGACGTGAATGCCAGTAGTGCCATTAATATAGTGGAAAATCAGAGTTGTGTTTGTTTTTCTTGATCAGGAAGTGTTTTCTTATAACAGTATAAGGAACACACAATGCCTCTGTGTGTGTGTGTGTGTGTGTGTGTGTGTGTGTGTGTGATTTGTCTGTTCTACTGTTGTAGGAAGAATCATGACCTTCCAAAATTTTTGCCCTTTACAGTACAGTTTTTCCAGAGTTTGGCTTTGTGATACATTATACAGTACTTGAATAAAGGATTCAATCAGAGTTGATGTACTCAGAAATCCATTGATGGATTAATAGTCTTGTAATCGTACTTTTTCAGGTTAGTCCTATTTCCTATAGTTTCACAATTTTTAAGTCATATCTTGAGTTAGCCTTTATAGAAGCCACGGAATTCTTATATTTTTAGTCTATAATTTGGAATATTTTTCATGCTTTTTAATGTTTTGTTTTTTGTTTTTTGTTTTTTATTTTTTTATTTTTTGCTTAAAGAAAACAACATTTCGATCTTTTTTCTGAACTCTTTGAGTTCTGTGGTAACTGGCCAACCTACTATAAAGGTTTTTATCTTAACTATATGATTGTGTACGTGTGCCCCCAACACTAAATCCAGGGGTCTTCCAACAGGTTTCCACTACTCTGGTTTTTATTTTCCTCCAAGTAAAATAAAATATTTTCAGATTCCACAAGTAATACAGAAAGACATCAAGAGATGGCTATATAGAAAATTTAATTGATCATTCACTTTGCAATTGAAGTAGTCACAAAAATTGCTGGCAAACAGAATCTATTAAATGAAAATCTGAAATATTTGGAGGCTTTGGATACATTTGAAGATTTTGAGCATCTTTAATATTTTACTGCTTCTTTTTAATCGCTTACCTTTTTCCAATGATTTTCTACATTTAAAATTAAAATTTTTCGTATCCAATAATTGCTTTAATGTTTTCTTTTGTTTTCAACAGTGCCCTTAAAGATAGCCGTTTTCCCCCAATGACAAGGGATGAGCTGCCACGGCTTTTCTGCTCAGTGTCTCTGCTCACTAACTTTGAAGATGTCTGTGATTATTTGGACTGGGAGGTAAGAATATAGAAAAATTTAAAAGAAAATTGAACATAATTCCTGAGTAGATATTAGAAGCTAGGCTTGGAAAGTAACTCTGTCAACCCATTTTCATGGGTAAATAAACTTCACTGTTGAACAATGATATATGAATAAAGAATTTTTTTAAAAAAAACAGTTCCATGTATTGCTATAATTCCCTAATTGCATTTGGTCTTTTGTTTTTATCCCACTACCTCACAAGAACACCTCAGAAAAGCTGTTAATAAGTAGTAAGAAGAACTGACTAGAATATATTTCTCCTTCTGTTTCCATTTCAGTGCTCGTGTTTAACTGCTACCAAGTAATTAGAGTGTCAGAGGATGGATTTGAGACTTAAGAAGCAGAAGTTATCTAAGATAATGTAGCACTCGGGGGAATCAGCTCATAGAAATGACAGAATGTTGGTTAACTGAGTTAAATAACATGAATTCATTCTTGACTACCTTAATTTAAACACTTTTTCTCTAACAAATAAGATTTTTACAGCAGTGATGGTGACCCTTTTAGGGTTTTAAATGTTAACAGCCAACTGCAGCACGCATGCCATAAGTTTGCCACTACTTGTCTAGAGCATCGCTGGCATGATCAGAGAAGCCTGTATTGATGATATTTTTATTTTTATTTAATATGTGGGTTTGGCTCCTTGATAAAGTTCAGAGATTCGAGCCATGATTTGCTTTAGGGGTTGATGGAGATAGTCATGTGTAAGTTTATTAAGTTTTACAGGCACATACTTGCCCATATTACTAAGTGCCAACTGTATTCTAGGCACTGTGCTACATGTACCAAAGTGGTGGAAATGTATTACAAAATATAAAGAAACAAATGCTATGGGACTGAAACAATGAGAATTCAGTGAAAGCATGTTTCTTTTCATACTACTCAAAAATGGCATTACTGTATCATTACGATATAACATGATTTAGTTCTACAGCTGTTTTGGAGAGACCATCACTTTTGATAACTCAGATATTATTATGCCTTCTAGTCAGATCATTGTCTTCACAGATAATTGGACTTGAATTTTATTTTTGGTTTTCCCCTGATGCCTGTGAGACTTCGGACAATTCATTCCACTGCAATTCACTTTTTGCAAATACAAAATAACATATTTGTAAAGTTCTTGATATTCATTTGAAAAAAAAATCTTTATTATGTAAGTTATTATACGAGAGCTATTTTAAAAGTTTTTGCACAGAGTAAGGTGAAAGCATTCTTTTTGGGTTGTTTGAGCATTACCAGACTATAATATTGTATCTTAGGATTTTCATAAACAAATAAAACAATTTAATTCTGCTGGTTCTTGCAAAGTTGGAATATGTAAAACCTTTTGTAGAATTAAAATTTCTTGCCTTATAGTTTCTTTAAGTTTGTTGCTCCTATTTGGTTTTTCTTAAAGAGAAAATTTATTGATGTTATGGACATATTCTCCAGTACTTTATTTTTTCTTTTTTTAGATTTTATAACAAAAAAGAATGTGTAGGACATTAGAAAAACATCAGCAAAAAACACAAATGTTATGAATGCTATATTATTTTCCAAAGAATTCACAGTAAAAATGAAATCTGAAAATGACCCTATGAAAAACTACTCTTCACTCAAAATTCTTTTTCTTTAACTAATTTTTTGTATACATACATAGATTTTCTTTCAGTTTGTCACACAAGTGCAACAATACAATGGTTACATATGTGTGACTTATTTAATTCACTGATAAGTATATTTTCAAGATGCATCCATTTAAGTGTGAAAGTGTCTAGTTTGTCGTTCTTTATAGCTGAGTAGTATTCCGTTATATAGAAATACCACATCTTTTTATTTTTAAATGGCCCCAAGTCATGTCACCTTTTTATTTGTATTACGTATTATAGTTAGGATGATTCTTTTACTGATTTAAGGCCTCCGTACCCTCTTTTCTAGCCCAATTTTTATTTCTGCTTTTTGGATTGCAGGATGCAGTATGTGTAGAGGTGGGGGTGGGAATAATAGGGAAAGAAGCCCTATATCTAGAAGATGACCAACCTACAAAAACCTTTTTACTCTTACTGTCTGCCATTGTGTTGTAGGTACAGTTTGGAAAGTATGCACAGATATGTGTATGTGTGACACTCATGAGCATATATTGTATAAATGTGTGTGCATGTGTATAGCAGGGGAAGGTGGATGTTACATAGGTATGGATAAGCACAAAGTAAATCAGCATCATCTTCAAGTACTGTCATTAATCTTGATGTTCCTGAGGTTTTATGTTCATGAGCTGTGTCAGTTTTCTGTTAGGAAGGTGGAAAATAAAGCACTTAAGGATCGGCACTGTATACTCTTTCAAGGGCAGGTTATCCTCTATGGTCACTATCTGCAAGTTTGTATTTCTAGAAGATTCTATATTGTTTCTTGGTTTTGCATATTTAATATATAAAAAATTTAGATAGAGCTTAAAATATTTTTGTCTGTTAAGTGATGCTTTCCTATTGAAGCAAAAAATATATATTTGTACTTTTAATGTGCAAGCATTTATAAGTGAATTAGATACTGCTAGAATGGATAGGATAGAAGGGAGACTATTCAGTTAATTTATCATTGTTTCAAGTTGTTGGCACAAGAGAAATTTCTCCTCAAAGAGTGAGGGTGAAAATTAAATTTTAACTACAAGAATGTGTATTGCTCTTTAAATATGTATCACTGTGATTGAAAATGGAGCATTATTGTAGGAATGATATTCTAAGGGTTATCTTTAATAATTCTGAAAAAGCATTGTTACTTTACAGAATGTCTAAGTGTGATTAAAGGCATTTAAAAATTATATTAATATAATTCTACTCCTACGTATATGCCCCAAGGAATTTAAAAAAAAAGTGTTGAAACAAAGATTTATACACAAATGTTCATAGCAGTACTACTTAGAATGATCAAAGGTGGAAACAACTTAAATATTTGTCAATAGATGAATGGATAAAAAAGAATGTGGTCTATCTATACAGCTGAATATTATTCAGCCATAAAAAGAAATGAAGTACCAATGTATGTTACAAGATGAATCAACGCTAAGAAGCATGCTAAGTAAAAGAAGCCAAACATAAAAGTCATATAGCATAATTCATTCTACATGAATATCCAGAATGGTGAAATCTATACAGATAGAAAATAGGTTATTGGTTCTCAGGGATTGGGAGAGGAGTGAATAGGAGGTGACTGCTTAATGGGTACAAGGTTTTCATGTGGAATGATGAAAAAGTTCTGGAATTTTAGATAGTGGTGGTTTCACCATACTGTGACTATGTTTAATACCACCAAATTGAATGCTTCAAAGTTGTTAAAATGATAAATTTTGTTATGTATATTTTAATACAAAAATGGAAAATAAATTTCACATACACACTGAACATAATAATCATTTACATTTATTAAAGAGGAAAATTTTAATAATTCCAAAAGTATAAATAAAGAAATGCAAGTCATTCATAATTGTTCCGTTTTGAGAAAACTACTGTTAACACTTTGGAATACAGTGTTCAAAACCTCCATATATGTGGGTTCTTTAGGCACAGATCAAAAATATGGAAAAATTACATCTTTCTTGAATAGTTACAGACTTTTTTTTCTTGTCATTCTCTAGACACAATACAGTATAACAACTGTTAACATAGTATTTACATTATATTCATTATTTTAAGTGATTTAGAGATGATTTAAAGTGCACTGGATAGCATGTATCGATTATATGCAAATACTATGCCATTTTATACAAGGGACTTGAACATCCATGGAGTTTGGAATGGGAGGTGGGGATCCTGAAACCAGATCCTCACAGATACCTTTATTTCATTCCATTCTTTATGTGTTTATATCAATAAATTTGTATACTTGGCTATGTATCTAAGATCATATTGAATATACATACAGTTACTATTTAAAAGAAGATTAAGGAGAAGTCTGTTTCTCTCTGCATGTAGCTAATTTGTATTGTGAATTTCCTTTTTGAGAAGTCAGTTTATATTAGGAAATTATACATTTCACTTTGAGAAATTTTACACTTTCAAATCAGTACAGCTTTTCTTCCAAGAATAAAATATCCTATTCACCATAAGTATCTAATTTTAACCTACAATGCACAGTTATGTATATGTTTATGCATAAAATATAAGGGAAAACAAAGAGATTACTGCAGAATTTTCATAGAGGTTTTTAAGTTCAAAGATAGATAATGTTTTATATAAGCAGAAGCCTCTAACATAGGGCTTTTCTGAAGGAAAAGTTGGAGATTCAACACCCACTGGTTGAGTCTCTAAATAAAGGGGTAAAAGTCCCCCTCAGATCAAAACAGAAAGATGGTGTAGTCTAAAAATCCCAAAGAATAGAGATAAGAAACTTGATTAACATGAGACACATTGTTCTGGTTATGAAGATGAGGCATGTGGCTGGTCGTAATAGCCACCTAATTTTCAGACTCCAGGAAGCAAAAATGGACTGCTACAGGACTGCTACTATCTTTTTTTATCCATGGTTTTTGATGTCATCTACTTGGAACTGTCATTTGGTAATATAACACATCTCTAGTTTTATAATGGAAATTACTAGGAAAATAAGATTTGCTTTGTAGTTTATTTTAGCGACTAGAGTAACTTCAGTTTTATAATGTGGAATATTTTATAAATGATTTAACAAATAGATATAATTGATTTCACATCAATACTGAGTTGACAGAATGATCAATAATGAGTTCATATGTTATATTTCCTCAAAACAGTAGCTAAAACATCTAAAATGAGTGTAACTAATCTCTCAAGAAATCAGAATACTGTAGTCATTAAAAACAACCAAACCACCCACAAAAGGCTATAAAGATAAATTGGACCAGTTCTTTTATCCTTCTAAGAATCTCTGATCGTTGCATACATCATGATCTACTTATTGCCCTGGTTATGTGTGAGAAGGATGAAGAATAATTTTGGGGAAAACATTTATTAACGGATAAATTGAAATGTCAATCTGCAATGCTAAAATGATTGTTAAATGAGGGAAATTACTCCCCTAGGGAGAAATTCAACACGATCTGTCTTGTGTTTGAACACAGAAACTTGTCACCATTGTTCTGTGTTTTTCAGTTGTCAGCATTATCTTAATTCTGAATGACAGGATGATTGACAGATATGGTGCTTTAGAAAGAAAGAAAAGTTCATACAGTATGTTGGAGCCCTCCTAAATGACAACTAATCTAGGACTAATATAGTTAAACTGCTTGGCTGCCATGTTTCCTTTTAAAAAACAGTCTGAAAGTATATAAAGCCAATGTCAATACAATAAGTAGAGTTTTGCTTGAGGAATAATTGTAGGCATGTCATCTCATAGCTGCTCTTTTTCAGGATGATAAAAATGAATAAGTTGTTTGTAAAAGAACTTGTATAGCGAGTATGCTGCCAGTGATGTTGTGGAACCTAATGTAGCACTTTGCTGATAGAAGTCAAAATATTTTCTGAATTGTAATCGGGCATCTTTTGTTTCTTAGCTTTACAGGCAAGATCACTTAAACACATGAAGAAATGTTTTTTGTATTTAAACTAGATTATTAGGTCATATTTAAAGAGATTAGGGACTTTTTCATTAATCTGAACATATTCTTTCTTATATCTAGCTTTCTGGATCACTGATAATCTTACTTGTGTATATGGCTGTCACTTGGGCAATACTTTGTGGTTCTAAGACAGACTGTTGTTTTTTTCAGTATGTAATACTTGCATGGAATAAACCCATGCTGAGTGTGAGGCTGGTCAGAGTGATTCTTATGTGATGCCAAAATCTTTATAGTCCCAGGACTATAAAACTAGTTCAGTCCGTAAAGTACCAAAGTATCTGTCATTGTACATGAAACTTTTGGACTAGAGAAACTCAGAGCTGCACTAAAAACAACCTCTAAAGCACACCTCAAGTGATCACAGCTCCATTTCTGATATACTCAGTTGCAGTTAATAATAGGGTGCTTTTGTAACAACTTTAGTGAAAGTAAACAGATGAGACGAATAAATTTGCTAGCATCATTACCTCCCATATAGATGTTTATGTTCTCTTTTTATCTTCACTCCCTCCATACAGCTTTACATGTTTTAGCTTCTCTTAATGTACTACTGAAAACAGAGTTCCCATTCATACGCAGATGGTTAGCATGAATCACAGAGTTATCAAGTGAAAAGACTTCTAGGTGTGTACATTCTGTTTCTTCCCTTGTTTTTTCTTTTTCCTAGCCATGATGTACAGCATATTTTGCCTATCTTCTAAGATTCCCACCTTTTTTAAACATATGGGTTTCATATGTAGAGAAAATACTTTTTACAGGTATTTTTTCAGGGACCTTGATATTTTTGTGTATGTCTTCACTATCGCTATCAGGGTAGTAATTTAGTCTTTGTCTTGATGCTCTAAGTGTTGTTTCAAATGCTCCAGAGCATTGGGAAAGAAATGCTTCACACTTCCTGACCATCTAAAAAGAATTTACTGTGCATCAAGTCAGTGTTTGAGAAGCCTAGTGAGGAAACAAGATGCACAGAGTATAGGAACTTCTTAAGGGATTTGATACATAAAATTTTCCATTAGCTGTTAGTACCCTTAGTGAATTAGGCAGCTTAGTTCATTTTCAGGCCTCCTCCAGTTGCTTCCTGCTTTCCTCTCAGTGTGATGTTTGGTGGGGGAATGTTTTTATGCTTCTTATACTTCTTTCTTCATAATCCACAAACTCTTATGTCTATCTCCCAGAAGTATGTGTGTGTATGTATGTTCCCAAAAGTGATGAATTTTTCAAAGAAGGAGACTCAAGTTCTGTTCCTGCCCCTCACTGCCCAGTTCTGTGACTTTTCAGACCTCAGATTCTACCCCAGGAAGCTAAAAACATTGCACTAAGTAATATCTAAGCTCTCTTTGAACTCTGGCAAAATGTGTTTCTGTAATTATTTTCCATTTTGTAAAATAGCCCCTGTTTCATTTTATACCCAGAAAATGAATCACCAGTGGCTATTTAGAAGTCTTAAGGGGTTCCTAATTTTTAAAATGGTCATTTTCAACCTAAGTGTAGGCAACAATAGTGAAAAATAATCCAGTTTTAAAAATTGTACATTTTAGATTTCTTTTTCACAAAAGACCTCTTTAGGAAGGAAAATATTCTAAGCCATTAATCACTCTCTTTTGTTACTGTATCATCTCTTGTTTTTAGTCAACCTAATATACTTAAATGAGGCAAATACATTAGGGAGGAATTATTCACTTTAGAAGTAGATATTTTGCTTTGTAGAAGGGCTCATTATAGGTAGGGTTTCTTTATTGTCTTCCTCATGACTTTGAAATTAATTTATTTACAT
Organism: Dasyprocta punctata; assembly: GCA_004363535.1. Classification (NCBI taxonomy): domain Eukaryota; kingdom Metazoa; phylum Chordata; class Mammalia; order Rodentia; family Dasyproctidae; genus Dasyprocta; species Dasyprocta punctata. The sequence goes on along the minus strand of RJWM01008000.1, from coordinate 10,343 downwards.
AAATTCAACCCACATGTAGCATTTTAGGAACAAATCTCTTTTGTAGAGGGAATTAAACCATTTTGAGGCAGATAGTCAATGTACAGTTCTAGAATAAATAAGCTTTTTCTTAATTTTTTTTTATCAGGCAAACAATGTTTCATATTGAATATGTTTGCCAGGAGATAATCCCCCTCCAGCCTTTGGAAAGTAAACTAAGTCACATCTCTAGATTTTGAGAAAAGTTTATAACTTTAATTTTCTCATGTGTAAATTCACTCCCTCATCACTGTTTTAAAAATGGATGAATTTTTTTTTCTAACTTGTAATGAAAAGCAGGCTTTTTTATTCAAAGGTCACCTGTGTTGCCTGAACTTTGCTTTTGGAAGCTTCAGGATGTTTGATTTTTTTGGAATGCTCATCATAATTAATCATTACAGGAAATTGGTTTTTTCCTTAATTATACTCTGAACAATTGCTTGTTCTCTGAAAACCTTGGAGTAGGGACAGTTTCTTTCATTACAAATGATACCTAAACATGTTTGGTTTCAGAGCTTCTCAGAGTACCTCTTCATTAATCTTGCTTTATTTAAAATCTTACTAATTCTTTAAAAGTTCATGGGGTGATTATTAGAAAATTCAGGTATTTTCTTTCTGTGTGTCAGTTATTAGTAAAAATAAATGTCATCAGATGGTTGCTTCATAGCTACTTTGAATAAACTGGCAGTCTTGCATTCCAGATAGACAAGATGTCTAAGTCTACTACATGAATCAAATTGGTACTGATTAGTCCTTTGATAAGTTCTGCAAAAGTCAAAAACTGGTCCATGGAGACTGAACTAATTTTCTAAGGTAAAAGTGACAATTTGCAGTTTTAGAGCAGAGTGACACATGCATATTTTGGTCAAGGAGACCTTTGCAGTTGTTTTCAAAAAATACAATGAAGGAAAAAAAAACCTTTCAGCAGAGGTAGATGATGAAGCAGAGTTTTTATTGTAGAACACGTTAAAAGGTTACTCGTGTCTAAGTGATGGTTTTGCAATCATTTATCCTTTTTGATTTATTTGTATTTCTAGTATTTCTAAAAGCTTTTCAAAGGATATTTGAAAAAAAGAGCTAGAAGAACTGGACAGACAATTGATCAAACAGTCTAAAATGTAGTTGTTGGTATCTCAGTTGGTTTAGAAGAAATTTATTTTAAATAACTAAGGTAAGAGTTGTCTCTAGGTAGTACTAGGATTACAGGTCATCTTTATTTTCTCTTTTATACTTTTCTAAAGGCTTTTTTCTTGTAACACATATATATTATTTTATAAATAATAAAACGAATTCATTAAGTTTACAAAAACAAAAGTTTTTGAGCCAAAAAGCTAAATTTCAGCAACATTATTCAAATTATGTAAATCGGCCAGGTTCAGAAAGGAATCTTAATCAGATGGATACCTGCAAAACTTTAGACTTCTTAAATTGATGGGTGAATTAAAGTGATGCATTCATGAGTGTGAGGATTTGATAGGCAGATCTAGAAAATAAGTAGTCTATTTTTTGGTAGTATAAGGTTTGAGAGGCATGGTTCAGTAGGAACTATACAAATCATTATCAGTCTCTACAACTAAAATTTTAATTATTCTTGTTCAGAATATTATTTGAGAGTATAAAATTGTGGAAAACTCAAGTTTGAAGTTTTTCTTCTTTTTTATTGTATTTGCATTCACTGGGAACAGGAAGAATAACTATTTTCACATGGCTGAGCTAGCACAGGGCAGAAGGTTCTGTGAGGCAATGAATGCAAGAGGGGAATGTGCCACAGTATGGGTTTGTGTTTTTCAAAGAAATAGCACATATGTTTTTTTCTTCTTAAGAATATAATAAACACCAGACTCTTGAGTCAGGCCCATGAACCGCCCAAATCATTGGTTGGTTGTGTCTGTGGTACACTGGGCTATTGTGTGCAAGCGAATGTAAGTCTTCCAGGGTGCCAACCTCAAGAAATCAGGTGTGTCAAACATCCTGAACTCTTCTCATTAAGAACCAAGTCCTACATTTTAATTCAGTGGCACTAGCATATTGAGTCGGGCAGGTTGTTCTATGTGAATGAGCAGTAAGTGTCTATGTTGTTAAATACAAAGCATATTTTGCCAAATGATTTCATGCAAAAAGACATGTCAAACAACTTTTTGATTCTTTGACCTCCTGCTGTTATTCAAGATGAACTCCCAAAAATGAGTAGACTGAGCCATGACCATATCGTTACAGAGTAGCTCAGTACTTGGTTCTAAGAGTGGAGAATGGTGGAACTGACGATGGTATTGGCTACAACAGTATGGCCACAAGAGGTTTTGCTGGCCAAGATGTGATCAGGGGCAGATCTTGTTTTGGGGAACAGTCCCATGAAGGTAAAGTGGTCAAATATTTACAACATGGAACCTATTTGACTTAATCAGAGTACTACAATTCATACACATTAATGCTTTTAGCCAGTTGACTTTTTTTCATGTTTTAGTCTATTCATATTATCAGCTTGCACAGGTAAAAGTGAGACTCTTTTGTAGTGCTACTAGTAGATTACAGAACTAACACTTGCTTATCAACAGACTAGGGAATATTAAATTTTGACTATGCAATTATGGGGAATGTAAAATGAACCATATATGATAATGGAGTGGAAGAGGGCACTTTTTTAATACTCTTGTGTTGAAGGTCACTGCATTAGAGGATAATAGTTTTAAGTGAAGCCACATTTCTAACAAGAGGCCAGATAATGAGAATAAATGAAACCTGCAGACAGTCTCAAAGCTTCATTTTAGCTATTATTTGTAATCTCTTCTTGTACTAAACCTTTTACTATGTAGGAAAATTGATTAATTTGTGTGTATCTCTACTCTCTGTGCCCACATGCCATTGGATAAAGGACTGAACAAATAGAAAAATGGATAAGAGAAGAAGGAGGATGGAGCTGAGGCCAGGTGGAGATAGGGATGCATAATCCTCAAACCAAATGATCAACTCCAGAATAATCAAGATATATATTTATGGCCTTAACATTAATCTTGATATTTAATCATTCTGAAAAATGTTAAAAACAAAAGATTGTGTAATAGCATTAACAAAAATCACTTGCAATGGAATGATTCAGAATAAATATGGCTTTCTTTTTAACATGAAATAGGAATCTGTGGAACTGGTAATAATGTTCTCTCAGCACACAGCTCTGTTTAATTCCATATCCTCTTATGTATAAGTCCTACATTTAATTTACTACCATGTGAGTTGATCTATAGCTCTGCTTAGCAAAAGTACAGTCACGATTAAAAGAATGCTGCATTATCATATCCTATGGGCCTTGAAAGCATTTTTTTTCTCTCAGACTTTCTAATAATTTTGAAAATGATGTGCAGACTCTTCTTAGGCTAGATTTGCAAGTTACCAGTTTTTGTCTACCTGGCTGTACTTTGAGCAGTGGCAAGATTAGTCAGGGGTATGTCTGGTGATGTAATTTTCCCAGATACTATCTCCTTATCCATCCTTAGAAATAGAAAGCCACTGCAATAAAGTTTTACAGCAGATCTGCTTCAGAGAATCCCAGTTCCTTAGTTTATCTCTTATCTAACTAGTATGATAACTGCCAGCTTTAGCCTTTGCCTTTTGGGATACTCCTGGACTGTAGGATTTCCCAGTTTGTGAAAGAGAGGATTCACTTGTTATGCATGAATGATGTATTTTGGAATTGCTGCTATGATAGACACCTGCCTGAAACACTATGGAATTGGCTTTGGCTGTCACTTCAGTGCAGATGACTTAATTTGCAAAGCCATTTATTTCCACAGGTTGTTCAGAATTGGTTATTCTCCGCAGCAGGCAATTTTCCGCTCTCCTATTGTGACTGTACAGTATGACTATTTGGCAGCATTTTTGGTTCTAAGAATAAAGAAAATGCTGTTGTTCAACAGGTGTCAAAAAGTTATTATGTTTTTATTCTGTTAAGAACATTATTACTCTTCTCTGATTGTATTAGTTGAAAAAATGAGTCACTCTGGTTTTGGCTTTATAGATTTTTTTGGATGTATTTTTGACCTCTGACAAAAATTATTTCTCACAAACAATTCACCTTAAAATCATCACACTTACAAATCAATTTACAAGGGCTTTCAGTTATTCAGAATCATAGGAACCCAGGAAAGAATTACATTGTATAAAAGTGTTATGAAACCAAAATGGGAGAAGTTTGATTTTTTAAATTGAATTTGATGGTGGGGCCTTTGCAAAATACTAAACTAAATAAATAGTCTTATTTAGAGTAATTATTATTTTAGTCAACATCTTCTTTGATTTTGACCTAACCTCATATAAAGAACTTTATTCACATATTATACAACCAGTCTTCACTTCTTTTAATTATTAAATTACTAGGCTTTATAATCTCTGACATTTTTGTTGAAGAACACAGAATGTACTCCTATGAAAGATTTATGTGTCTAAATTACTCTCCCCTGCATTTGCCCAAATCACTTTCCCCCTATACATCATCATAGTTTGTCAAAGCTCAGATGATTATTAGAGGTTATCTAGTTCAACTAGGATAAAAATCACCAGGGCAGTTTTTTTTTTATCCAAACTATTCTTGCTGAAGCATGAAACCTCCTGAAATTACCTTCTTATCCATTGCCAGTTAAGTATCACTGATTTTATTTGACACTTCGATCTCATCAATAAGAAGACATTCTTTGTCTCACAATTTTTACTAGACATCTTAATAAAGCCAAAATTAATTTCAACCTTAACATGACTGATTTTTGATGAATGGTGTTGAAGATTCAAAATTTACTTTGGTGGATGATGGAGCACAAATTATTTATGCTATATGTTTTAGAAAACAAATTATGAAGAATCTGGTATTGTTAAAGAAAAAATGTCCAAGTCACTGATCAGCAAGTCAGTAGATAGGAAATGCTGCAAATTTGTCCTTGCTTCAGTGTTATGTCAGGCACTGACAAGATTAGTAGATGCCCTTATCCTGGAGATGCCTGATAGATAAGCACTCATATTTTGTCTCAGCTATCCAGTCATTTCCCACAAGGTATGGGAGGCAGCCCTTACTGTGTTAGTTTTAACTGCTACCCTAGTTTCATTTTTAGCAGAAGGAGCTTAATAAGAGTAATGATAGAAACATATCCACAGAGATATGCTTTAATAAAAAACATAAACTCTCAAAAGATCTGGCAGGCTCTAATGGATAGATATGGGGAAGACCCTCGGAAAGAATGAAATTGATTTCTCAGAGGACTTTTTATTCCCTGAAAAATTGGAAGGTTTCAGGCTAAGTGAAAAAGCACCAAGAGGTTTTCTTTGACCCCCTTTCCTCTTCTAGGCCTTTATATCCATATAGAGGGAACGAATAAAGATCAGTGACTTCTCTCACATACACTGAAAAGAATCCTTCATTCCGGGGAATAATGTTCATTTGTTCTTCCATCTGTCCTCCAGTACCTTGATCATCCCTACAGCCTACTTGGCAACTATTGGTCTGAGGCATGCACAGATATGGGGCAATAGAATGGGATGGTTAATGCTTTTAAAAATTCATTTTTGTGTTTACAAAGAAGTTAAGAACTTTGAGTGATTTTTCTTTAGCTCTATAAACTACTCATGTGAGATATGAGAGAAAGGACAGCTTCCTTTTGATTATATGATAATCAGTGAAAAGCACATTACTTTTTAATAACATTAGCAAGAAATTGCCCACACTTACTTAGGAGACTATCTTTTTTAAGGCACTCTCACAAATTTGTTTCCCATGTTAAAACAGGTACAGTTTTTTGGCCTAGATAATAGAGAAACTGCAAAAATGCCCCACCCCAAGGTGATTTGGAGTCTTTAGCTCTTAAATTGAAAGTTACTATGTAATGTCCAATCTGATTATTGTCAATTGGTTTTTCAGTCTTATCTGAAAGTGTTTGCTTGGCTACACAGAAGTCAAAGCCTTAAACATACTAGACAGTTTGGAAGGGAATCAGCATAGGAAGTTTTAGAATGTAATCTAAAGGGGTGATTGTACCTACAAAACAGGATGGTTATTGACTATCTCTATGAAGTCAGTTCCCTTTGTCTAGTTCCATATTGCCATGAGTCACAATTTGGGAGTATGGGCAAGATCATTGCCATCTACTGTCTTACTCTACACATAGTCCCAGAATGACTGTTTCAGATTTCTAGACAAAATAGCATACCTAGCACATATTGGACATGTGCAAATCAATATTTTTAGTCTCTGTGGGCATGATAATGGCTTCAAATCCAAAGTCAGAGCTTTGGAAAGAGAAAACTGATATGTACTTCTAAATACCAGGGGAAAGGAAAAACTACATTTTTTTGAAAGTTAAATTATAACCTTTTCATTTTGTTTCTATGAAGAAGAATGTACTAATAAAGCTGCCAATTTCTTTCAGGTGGGTGTACATGGCATTAGAATAGAATTCATCAATGAAAAAGGATCAAAACGCACCGCCACCTACCTACCGGAGGTTGCAAAGGAGCAAGGTCATTGTTGTACTTTATTTCCTATGATCTGGTGAAGAATTTAAATAAATATACAAATTGAAATGTGATATCTGACCTTGCAGTTATGTCTGATAATTGATCAGTATCAAATTATGAGAAATGACTCTTCCATCACTGCTACTGCAATGTCGGTATCAAATTGATGAATCATTCACACAGAAGCTGAATCTCTGTCCTGAAGTTTGACAGCATATACTCATAGCTGTATACTTTGAAAAAAAGCAAAATTTTTGAAAGTTAGTTTTATTTTAAGGAACAATTTGCTGGTAATTTGAAATGCCATTTTCTCTTATACCATTGTGCTGTGAGTAGCCTTGTAGATTAAATAAGCCTTTAATTTGACAATCAGCCACATAGTTCATTGTCATTGTCAGTATCTAATGTTTCATTCTCAGGTGCTTGCCATTACTTATTCTTCTAATAATAAGAGTGTAGATTTCCCATTAATATTGAGACAATTGTAAATCCATGAAGTTTTGGTCTGTACTTCCTAATCAACAGACATTTTCTTATTTTACAAAACATAGCAGAGACCTTTACAAACAAACACTGCAATATAAAATAACTTCATTTTTTAGTATTCTGTCTGTCTTACTCCACTACTAAATTTTATCCTCATGTTTGTTGAAATGAGTATTTCCTTTATCTTAGAGCTTTTCTTGTCATCAGAAAGTATTTAAATTTTGTTTCGTATGTTTATTCAAATACATATGAAATGCATAACAGCAAACATTTAATGTCATTGAAACCCTAAACAAGAAAGACTTTAAGGCAGTTATGTGAAGATTTATTTGGAATGCTTTAGAAAAATCCTACAGTATACATGTACTCCATAAAGCATACATAAGAAAGAGAGGGCTTCAGGTATTAGTATATCATCCATGTCACAACCAATAAAAATGCTCTTGAATATTGCACATAAATGTACTTGATGAGTTACGGAAGATACCATTAAGACCAGCAATTGCTGGAGTCTCAAATACTACTCTAAGGCTTTTTCTCCTCTTTTAGAAATGTTACTGTTAGAGAGTAAAATGATTGTCATTTGTTACAGAGATATGACTGAGCAGTTTTTGCCAATCTCTTAAGACTCCTTGCCTTTGAATGTGGTTAAGATAAAGAAGCCAATGTTAGACATTAAGGATAGTTAGAATTTAAAGCATGCAATGAACCTTCCTTTGTAGGTCTTCTGTATGATTGTGTTTAGGACCAAAGGAGTTGATGGCATTGGCTACAGTCATAGCTGACCTCTACAAAGTCATTTTGTAGTTAACCAAAGGTGCCTGTTAAATGTACTTGACTGATATTTTATTTGGTTGACTCTCCACAGGATGGGACCATATTCAGACCATAGACTCCTTACTAAGGAAAGGAGGATACAAAGCTCCAATTACTAATGAATTCAGGAAAACCATAAAACTGACCAGGTACAGAAGGCATTTGCTGGCACAAGACTAGCCAATACATTTTGATGCTAATTCCTTTGATTTCCTTAGCCTCTAACTATACATGCTTCTCTTTTCTGGAAATAAATGGCAGGGTGATACTGATGGTAGATACAGTTAAACTCTGTTTGGCAGTAAAGCTTGGTATGATAAATAAGCCCATCCTTTCCATCATTAGCTCTGTGTGATTACTCTGGCTTTGTACAAACAGTCTTGAGACTGTTACTGGAGAGAGTAAGTACCAGAATAAACTATTGGGTAGCTTTTGACATTGCCTAACAAAACCCTAGGATTCTGATAAATAGTCTGTAGTTTGAATTTAACCTTAGAATTTTGGTGATAAGTCCACCACAGAAGCTCATCGAAAAGCACAATTGAGCTAAACTTGAATGGTAATTAAATTTCATCATGGAATAGAAGGGATATTTATTTGAAAAGGAAATTATCAAACATTGTAGGAAAACAGGTTGTGGTTTCCATTTTTTCAATTCCAGACAACTGTATTGAGTGCCTATAGTCTAAACATGGACTCCTCTCAGATCTGGGCACTTACAAATTTGAAAATACCGCAATTTCTGCTCTCACTGAGTTTACAGTTGAGGAGACTAGAAAGGCATGTACGAAAATAATTACTATAGGATCGAGCATGGTGTCGTATGCCTCTTATCCCAGCACTTGGGAGGCTGAGACAAGAGGATTGAATTGGAGGCCAGCCTGGGCTACCTAGAGAGTTCAAGGCCAGCTTGAGATGTGAAGTGAAACTGTGTCGCAGAAAAAAAATTTTTTTTCTTATAGGGCAGAATATGATAGATGATATAAGATCATAAAGTTGGAAAGAGGAATTCCAGGAGGGTATGGAAAGGTAACAGAAGGTATCAAAGAGAAGTTGGATCTGGGACTGGGTTTGAAGAATGGGTGGAATATTTGACAGGTGGAAAATAAAAAAAGTGATTCCTTGAAGATCTTGTGAGTCCAGGCACGTAGATGGCACAGTGCAAAGTATGTTCTGAGGAATGTGAAATAGTCTGATTTGGCTGGTTTTTCTATGCACATAGAGAAGGTAGTCATTAGAGGAAAATATGGCCTAGAAGGTAAATTGAGTCAGACCTTGGAGGGTCTATTGTTTCAGTCTAAGAAGTTTGGGAAGATTCCATAGCCAATTGGTAGGCATCATAGAGTTTCAAACAGATGGCCTGGGAGAAGTATAAGATTAGAACTGGAAACAGGAAAATGAACTAGGGAACAAGGAAGGCTGTAATCTAGATAAAAGAAACCAAAGTCATCCTGTCGAGCAAGGTGGGAAACACAGAGAGTCAAGGTTATGTATCAGTTCTGGATTTGAAGTACTTTTTAAGGTATCTATACATAAATGTTGAGTAGATCACTGAAAATGTACATTTGCAGAGCTCATGACTAGAAATAATGGGTTGGTATCTGTGTAGAGGTCATTGTTGAAGCTGTAAGGATTGGGTTCACTGAAGAGGACAGAACGTAGAGTCACAACAACTATGGATAGAAACTAGGAAAATCCTCCAAAGCAGGGGTGGGATGAGCTGTCAAAGACATCAGAAGCAGTTAAGAGGCAAAGAGTGAACGCATGAGATAGAGAGCTTCAGAAAGTGAGTGAGGGGTGGTATCATAATGGAAAGGTCAACAAGAAGCAAAGGCAGAACTTTTGAGAGTTGTTTCTATGGAATAGTGGCAGCAGAAATGAAGGGCACTGGCCAGGGAATAGTATGAAAAGAAGATTGAAGGTAGAAACTATGTATTATTCTTTCGAGAAATATATCAATGAAAAGAAAGCTAGAATTGGGGAAAGAGAAGACTTTTGTATCAGAATTAAGAAAAATTGTTACTTAAGGCCAAGGGCCAAGTAGATGTTTCGCAGAAAAAGGTCAAAGAGGGGCAAGTGAAAGATCTCGAAGATAATGAGTCAAGGGAATGAGATGTATATATGATAGTAAAAGGTTTACCCTGCCCTGTTCCTTCCTGTTAGCAAACTGGGACTCAAAAGGTAATTAAATGTCTAGAACAACTTCAGACAAGTAGTGTAGCAGAACGAGCACTGGACTTGGAGTTTGGATTCTTGTGTTCTGATATCAGTTTCGCTACTTAACAGCTGTGTGACTGGGCAGTCACTGTTTCTCTCTAGGCTTCTGTTTCCTCATCTATAAAATTATCTCTTGAGTCCCTCATAGCTCTGACAATGGCATGTCACCTATTTCTTGATGTTATCTTTTTTCTTCCTCAATTTTCTTTCAGATACCGTAGTGAAAAGATGACCCTGAGTTATGCTGAATACCTTGCTCATCGCCAGCATCATCATTTCCAAAATGGCATTGGACATCCCCTTCCACCATA
>RJWM01007999.1:14925-75288 GCA_004363535.1 Dasyprocta punctata | reverse complement strand
TGGGGTGAGGTCTGTGGCAGTGATGGTGAGTCAGTAATTATCTGCTCCCCAGGTGTCCACTTCTTAACCCTAAAGTGATGCAACCTGCAAGTTTTAAAGCAGTGGGTATGGTTATATTGACCTCATGGGGGCCCTCCCACTGTGGTTGGAGGAACTCCTCTTTCCAAGATTTAGCTAAGACCTTGTCACCATGTTTGAACGCATGGGCTGGAGAATGTATATATAGGAGAGGGTGTTGCAGCAACACAGGTTGTTGAAAGTCTTTAATGTTTGATAGAGTGTTTTCATTTGCTGATGCAAGTCCAAGGTTCCAATCTCCAGTAGTCCTTCAAAGCTGGCATGAGTGCAGGAAGACTCCCAAACATTATCTCCAAGAGAGTGAACCCATCCTGGTATGGGGTGCCCCATGATCTTAGGAGTGCAATAGGAAGCATTTGACCCAATTAGTTCCTGTTGAGAGAATTTTGCCAAGGTGTTCTTTAGAGTCCTGTTTTGTCTCTCCACCTGGCCTGAACTCTAAGGTCAATAGGCTGTATGTAACTTCCAAACTCTTTGCCCATTTAAGTTCCTCTTTTGAATAGTGGGGTGGTTTAACTAAGAGTGTCACTAAAACATGAACTGAATGATACTGCTGGCCCAAGGCCACATCTGGAGGTGAATGGACAGAGGGGTTTCTGGGGGGGGCACCAAACACCCATGGGCTAGGTGGAGAAAGCCATGACTTGGGGTACATAGAGGGACATGGAAAATGGTAATTACCAAAGTGACTATAGCCTTAGGACAGTCACCATTGACTAGACATGCCCAGTGTAAAAGAAAGGGCAAGAATTTTTTTTCCTTTTAGGATTCATTTCCTCCACCCCACCTCTCACCAACCTACTGATTTTTGAGGAGCTAGTGTTTTTTTTTATCTTCTAATTTTTCTTTTTTCTATATTTTGTTTTTCTTGTTCTTTTCTGTTATTTTTATGTAATTCTATTAATCTTCTTTTACTCCTTAATAGGATCCTTTATCTTTTCCTCCTTATCATTCAATGATTAATTATTCAAATTTTACTTCTTTTTCTTGTTCTCCATTCCTTCTCCTTTATTAGTATAACTATTAAGCTTTATTAATCTTATCTAAATAGTTAGCTCTGTGCTATTACTGTTGATTTGTTTTTCAATTGTTAGTGGAGATATAGTTGCATTTAGTAGACATTTACTGTATGTCAATATTTGGGTTGTCTTATTGTTTATAACTATAGACCTCTTATGTTCTTAAGGATGATACATTATTGGCTTTCATGGTATGTCAATAGTGATGCTATTGTTGCTGATTTTGTTGTTTTTGCTAAGGTGGCATAACTGTTCCTATTAACTGGTCTTTTGGGTTTTTCTTGTATGTCAATATGTGTATTGCCTTCGTGTCATTAACAGAATGGTGGTGCATTATCATAAATCTTAGTGATGAACCAATTACACTTTCCCTTTCAAATCAACCGAGGAAGTTAGACCTTAGGACAGAGGCAAAGGCCTATAAACTATACTATAGTGACACAAGAAAACAAAGCAACAAAATGCCTCCAAAAATTTCCAACTACACAAAGCTGACCCATATGGGCATCAAGAGGTGGGAAATCAAAGACCACACAGCTGAATTATTTGAAATGAGAAAAGAGAGGTCTAAAAAGCAAAAAAATAAGTGCTCTATGAGCCCAAAGAAGACTTAACTAAACAGATAATGGATTTAAAATGAGTAGGGCATGGTGGGGCATGCCCATAATTCCAGCAGTTGTGCAACTGAGGCTGGAGGGTCACTGTGAGTTTGAGGCCAGCCTGCACCACATAGTGAGATTCTGTCTCCAAAAAACAAAAACAAAAACAAAGATAAACTGAACAGTGATTTTACAGAAGACACTAATAAGTTAGCTGAGCTAACTTACATATAGTTGATTATTCCCATATATATTGCTGACTATTCCTAAAGTCATTCCTTTCAGCTAGAATTATCCTAATTCCAAAACCAGAAAAGGATCCAACCAAAAAAGAGAATGATGGTCCAGTTTCTTAAAAAACACAGACACAAAAAATCCTTGAGAAGATACTAACTAATACAATGCAACAAATCATCAGAATGATAATATATCATGACCAAGTAGGATTCATCCCAAGGATGCAAGAATAATCCAGCATACACAAGTTGATAAATGCAATACATCACACAAACAGAAGCAAGGAAAAAAATCATCTCAATTGACAAAAAGTCTGACAAAATCCGGTATCCACTTACGATAAAAAAAAAAACCTTAAAAAAAACAGGCAAAGAAGGACTTTACCTCAATATGATAAAAGCCATTTATGACAAACCAATAATCAATATCCTATTAAGTGTGGAGAAGCTGAAACCTTTCCCTCTAAAATGAGGAACAAGATAAAAACTTCTGCTCTTATGACTCCTGTTCAATATACTTTCCAAAATATTAGAAAAAGCAATTAGGCAAGAAAAAGAAATAAAATGGATAAGTATAGAAAAGAGTCAAATTATTATTATTTGCAGATGGATAATGTTATCCTTTACATAGAAGACCCAAAACATTCCACCAAAAGATTTGTAGTATTAATAATCAAATTCAGTAGTATAGCAGGATAAAAAAATCAATGGCATTCTTATATACTAAAAATTTACTCATGGAGAAAAAAATCAAGACATAATACCATTGACAATAGCATTAAGAAAAAAATAAAATACTTAGGAATTAACCTAACCAAGCACGTGAAAGACCTCTACAATGAAAACTATAGTACTCTGGAATTGACAATGGAAAGATATTCCCTATTTCTGTATATGTAGAATCAGTACTGCTAAAATTTCCATTCTTTGAAAACTGATATACAGATTTAATGCAATCCCAATCAAAATACCAGTAATATTCCTCACAGGCCTAGAGAAAAATTCCTAAAATTCATATGGAACCAGAGGAGACCAGCAAAACAGCAAAAGACCAACAATAGCAAAATCCTGGGCAACAAGAGCAAAGAAGGAGGCATCACAATCCTGGACTTCAAATTATATTATGAAGCTAAAGTTATAAAAAGAGTATGGTATTGGCAAAAAAAAAAAAATCAAAACAATTGCAAGTTAACTGTGCTATTTGATCTTTGACAAGCAATTTAAAAACATATGCTGGAGGAAAGACAACCTCTTTAACAAATGGTGCTGATAAAAATGGCTATCCACATACAGAAGATTGAATCTAGACCCTATCTCTTAACATGTACTGACCTGTAAATGGATTAAAGATCTAAAAGTTAAAACAAAAACACTTCATCTTCTGAAAGATAAAATAGGTGAAACTTGAGGAGATAAACATAAGCAAAACCTTTCTAAACGTAACTTAATGGCACAAGAAATAGTACCAAGTATAAACAAAGGGAATCACATCAAATTAAAAATTTCTGCGTAGCAAAAAAAAAAAAAAAAAAAGACAACCAACAGAGTGAAGAGACAAACTTCAGAATAGGATCATTTTTTTCTAGATATTTCTCAGACAGAGGACTAATATCTACAGTATACTGAGAACAAAAAACAAAAAAGACCCTGTCAGGGATGGTGGCTCATGCCTGTAGTCCCAGGATTTGGGAGGCTGAGGTAGGGTTGTTATGAATTGAAGGCCAACCTGAGCTACATAGTGAGATCCTGTCTCAAAAAAAAAACAAGAAAACAAAAAATGAAAAAAGAACTTAAATGAACAGACAGTTCTAAGAAGAATTACAAATTGTCACTAAATAAATAAAAACATTTTCAGCATCTCTGACCATTACTGAAATATAAATTCAAACAACACTGAGATTCCATCTCACTCCAGAAAAATGGCTATCATCAAGAAAGCAAAGAAAAACAAATGATGGTGATTTTAAAAAGAAAAAGGAAGCTGGGCATAGTGGTGCACACCTTTAATCCCAGCACTCCAGAGGCTGAGGTAGGAGGAGTATTGTGAGTTTGAGGCCAGCTTGGTCTACAACGTGAGTGCAAGAGCAGCCTGAACTACATAGTGCGACCCTGCCTCAAGAAGCTAGAGCCAGGAGTTTAGCTCTGTGGCTTAAGTGCCTGTCTGTCAGGCGCAAGGTTGTGAGTTTGATACCCAGTGCCACAAAAATAAATAAATAAATAAATAAAATAAAGAGAAAAAGGAACCCATATATGTTGTTGGTGGGAATATAAGTTGGTACAACCAATGTAGAAATCAGAATGGAGATTCCTTAAAACACTAACAAATTTCATTTGATCTCACTATTCCTCTTCTAAGTATCTTCTAGAAAGAGTTAAAGATATCATATTACCTATGTTTATACAAACACAATTCACAATAGCTAAATTTTGGAATTGACCAAATGTCCATTAACACATGAGTGCATAAAGAAAATATGATATTTATATATAATAGAGTACCACTCTGTCATAAAAAAGATAAACTTGAGTCATTTGTAGGAAAATGAATGCACCTTAAGACTATAATGTTAAGTGAAATAAATCAGTCACACAAGCTTAAATGTTGGATGATCTCTCTTATATGAGAAGCCCTAAATATAAATAAAAAGAAAACTGAAAGTAGATAATAGTAAATAGGGAGATAGATCTTTGCAAATGGAAAGGGAGGGAAGAAGAAGAGGAGAGATAGAGGATGAAAAAAATAAGATGTGTTATGTGCATGGACCAACTCCCCACAAGTGTGAGCACTATGTACCAGAATCATGTACTAATAAAAAATAAATATTGAAAAAAATGAAACAACAAAATCACAACAGACACTGCTGAAATCCAGAACGTTATTGGTAACTACTTTGAAACCCTGCACTCCAATTAACTGGAGAATCCAGAAGAAATACATGGATTTCTAGATACACATGAATTAACCAAATGGAACCAAGAAGATATAAAAGCTCTAAATAATCCAACAACAGGCAATGAAATGGAGATGGTAATAAAAAAACCTCTCATCTGGAGTGTTGGAGAAGATGATGGAGTGATAAGCAGCAGAGAAAGAGTCTCTCTGAGAGTCACCGTCCAGCCACTGGAATAGCAACTCGAGGAAGATACCAAGTAAGAAAGTAGATCCTCTGGACCCAGGAAGTATCTGAAGCATGAATTGACGCTCCTGGAGAGAGCAAAGAGAGAAATTTCAATGAACAAGGAGGTACCCAGTGGTGTATTCTCCCTGAGATGGGACTCACTGCACCAGAGGAGCAGTTCAAGCCTGCAGACACACAATGACTGCCGGTGACCTCAGAGGGCCTTCGCAGAGAGATCAGCAATGGAGGGGAGCAGCAGATGTGAAGGATTGCACTAGCTGGCAGTGAATGCAGAGGGCTCAGTCAACCAGCACAACAGAGCTATTGGCCTGGAGCCATCTTGAAGAGGGACTGGTTGAGCTCAGAACTCAGAGATACTGCCAGCAACATCTAGTGGCCCCCAGCTGGGCTCAGACTCTCAGAAGGTGTGCACATGGCTGCAGGCCAAATGAGTTGGGTCTTGGCAATAAAATGCTGGCTTGGTGAGATTATCCATTACACAGCCAACAAGCTACTGCTGGATTGCAGGGATGGATCAGCATGAATCAGGACTCTGTCTCCGCAAATTGTCTACCAGTGACAGTAGAGACAAACCTGGAAGTGGATTTTTTAAAATCTGTTTCTTGTTTGGTTTTTGTTTTGTTGTGGTGGTGGTGATTTTGTTTTTGTTTTTTGGGTTTTTTTCCTCCTTCATTGTTTAATCTTGTTTTTATATGAGTATAAAGGTGGTTTCGAGCCTCTATGTGGTTGTGGTTCTGTTATGCTCTTCTTTTTATCACTTTCTTCTCTTTTTTCCTCCAGTCTTTTGCACCAGTTTCCCAAAGTTAGTGCGATTTCCCTTTGTCCTCCAGCCTTACTTCTAATCTCTTCCTCTTCTTCCACTTCTCTATTTTCCTCCCTAACCCATTTTAAATTTTAACTCCTGAGGACAAAATTGACATATTAAGGATTTGTATACTCTGCATAATTTTCTGGGTTTTTTTAGATTTTTTTATATAACAGAAAATCTAGTTCATATGGTTAAAAGTGGCAAATTAATGGTTAGCTCAGTTTGTCATTTTCTAGATTGTGTTGTGATAATTGTTCTAAACAGTTCCTCTTCCTAGTATTCCAAGACTGAGATTGACTAAGGGTCACAGAAAATACTGTGGCATAGTGCCAAAGAACCAGGAGGTAGGCCAAATAGGCAGCAACTTGTCATTCCTAACAAATTGAAGAAGGAGGATCTTACAACTCAAAACCCAAAAACCAGCTATACCTGGAAGATACCTCAGAGAAGTAGTCATTTCCTAAGGTGCCGCGTCCTTTTCTAGCCATGTTCTGCTGACAAAGTCCAAATATGGAAAGAAAGAGAGACCCATGTTCTGCTGACAAAGTCCAAACATGGAAGGAGGACATTTTCTAAGAAAAGGCCACAGCATAAAAATTGGCTTTGTGGGAATGGGTTAATGTTTCTTGGGAACTACTGTGTTAACTTGTGCTCTGATCCAGTTCGAAAAATTTCTCTTCTTTCTTTCCTATGCATAAAATCAGTAAACAAAGTGCGGACCACTACACCATTAATAGTAGAAAAACATTTTATTAACTATCCTTTTGTTGTGAATTTGATCCTCAGTGCTGCAAAATAGTAATAATAATAATAATAATAATAATAAACAAATAAATAAATAGTTCTGGGAATGTTTGGTTCTCCATAACAGAAAAGGTGAAGACAAATTCATACCTCACACCTTGTACAAAAGGAATTCCAATGGATTGAAATGTTTTCATTTTGCATTACTGTAGCAAAATATCTCAGACTGAGTAACTAACAAGTAGAGGTTTATTTAACTCACAGTTCTGGCAGTTCAGGGCCCACATCTGCCTTTTTTCTGGCAGAGTCATGAGGTGGCGCAGGACACCAAATGACTAGAGATGTGTGTGTATCTGTGTGCTGGTCATTCCCCCTTCTTCTTCCTCTTCTTCTTCCTCCTCTCCTTCTTCTTGTTCTTCTTCTTCTCCTTCTCCTTCTCCTTCTCCTTCTCCTTCTCCTTCTCCTTCTTCTTCTTCTTCTTCTTCTATTTTTTTATTTTAAAGAGAAAAAAATAAAACGGAATTTCAAAACAAAATAATTAGATGGTAACTCCCTCTTTTTATAAAGCCACCATTACCCACAGTCTACACAGTTTTCCTTGCTATCAGAAGCCTGCTTTGCATACGGTAGGAAAATGCTCAGTTTAAGGTTGACATAAACCGCTGGCTGTCAATCTGCCACACATTAAAATCACTGCAAAATGTATTAATTATGTACTAATGTCAAACTGGGTATGGTGGTGCATATCTGTTATCCCAGCACTCTGGAAAGATTATAGAAGAATTATAATTTTGAGCCCAGTCTGGGCAATTTAGTGATTTAATAAGACCCCGTCTCAAAATTTTTTAAAAAATGAAAAAGTACCAAGAATTTGGTCCTGTGTGAAGGTCTGGGTTCAATCCCCAATACCTCAAAATAAAACAAAACACAGACAACCAAAACAAACATCTGCAACCCACCCAAGCCAAATAAATAAGAATCTCTGAAGGTGTTAAAGGTGTTTCGCAAACTGCACCAGCCAAGACAGCCCAGTTCTCACTTTGCCTGGTTTAGGATTGTCACCTTTGTGTCAGTGAACTGGAAGACAACTGCCAAGGGAACCTAGAAAAGATTGCCACGCTGATAAAAGGGGAAGCTCACAACACATACACAGGCTCTTGTCTTCTCCTCTTCTCCCTTCTTTGAAGGTGGTAATATGTAGAGCTAGTTAGAGCTCTGGCAGCTCTGAACATGATCAGCCATGACAGAGCTTCAAAAAACTAAAACTAAAACTATTTGACTGAGCTGTACCCCTTCTAGGTAATTTTCTGAAAGAGTTAAAGATGTCATATTACAGTGATACCTTCATACCTATGTTAATAACAGCACAGTCTATAAACTAGATAGGGTTTGTTTTCCTGAAGTATTTTATGAAAGTTAAAGGAGTATTCAATTTTCACTAGTCTGGTTCTAGTCATTTGCAATTACAGTTAGAAGGAGGGAAGACATTATTGTGAATTAAAAGACCAAGATTTTGTCTCATGGAGCTTCGTAAACATGATTTCACTACTCAGGAGAATTACTTTTTTGCCCTAAATGAACCAGCATATTCATTTTAATGTGGCATTAGTACTTCAGGGCTTAATAGAGAACAGAAAATATAACCAGAAAGATGAACTAAAAATCTTACTGGATTAGTGTACTAGTGCCCTGGTGAGCATTCTGGAGAAAGAGCTCTTAGCTCGGTTACTTATGTTTAAAGAGGGAAAAGATAGAAGGATTATACAGAAGGAATCAAAGAAAAATATAGATCATCAAGTGATAAGTCTACATTAATAAAAACAACATAAGCAAATAGTGGAGTGTGAGTGCGGTTTAAAATTTTAGGAAATTGATTTTTAATTTTTCATTAACTATGTCACTATAAATTACCAGAAATTTCTAATTAAGCATCATTACATAGTGGATTATAGGATAAAAGAAATTCTTGTCCAGATTTTTATATTGATTTATTGCATAACTTCAGGCAAGCAATTTAACATTTTCAGGTCCTCAATGGCACAATTATAATCTTCTTGTGTTTTGGAGATGACTTAATAAGTGAAGAAACATTTGAGGAGTCTTTGGAATAAACTTTATGTTGTTTCATTAGAATTTAATGTGTCTGGCATTTTTCTATGTTTTAAAAGAGATCCTTATCCTCAGATAGCTTTTCTGGACGAACTGTTCTTATTAGTTCACCACTTGGGTTTGCCAAGCTGACAGCAAGCCAAGACTGGGGGCTCTGCAGCTACTCTGAGGTCAGCACTGAACTGACCAGCCAGTATGATAGCACTGAGGGGAGAAAGCTTTCTAACACAACTTTAAAGGAGTAGAATAACACCACATTTAATCCAAAGCATCACATTTTCATTAAAAAAAAATTGTAGGCCCTAAAATTTAATTTGAATAAAGATCTTGAAGAGGTTTGTTTTAGTTACTTTTCACTCATTGCTGAGAAAGAACACCTGATGCCCAAAATTAGGGTAGGAAAGGCTTATTTCTTACCAGTCTTGGAGGTTTCAGTCCATACTTGGCTGGCTCCAAAGCAGCATGGCATGGCAGGGCAGCCGTTCATGGCCGCCGCAAACAGCAAGGTGGACCGGCAAGAAAGAGAAGACGCGCCTTCCTCCTGCCCTTACATTGTATGTCGGCTCCACCCCTGGGCAGGTGCCACACTCACACCATCAATCCCTGCACCAGACAACAAACCAATCATGAATGGTAGACTCAGCCACATCCATGCCATGATTACATGAGACTTGGCGGGGCCATAGGAATATAAACCATAACAGGGTATTAGAATATAGTTATAACTTTTCTTGGAATTTATAAGCAAAGTTTACTTTATCTATAAATGTGCTACTCACTTGGAACTTAGCCTAGGATCACCAACCTCCTGCTCAGGGGTACAACAACAGAATAAAACACAGACAAGATGTCTATTTCAGTTATAAGGGGAACCAGGATGATCAAAGCCGCATGAAGGACTAAGACCAAGAGACACGGTGTCCCTGGCCATTATTAGGTGCACAGCTTGATTGGGGGTGTGCTGTTGGGCTGCAGGAAGTAATGGGAGTGAACAGCTGACACAGGCAAGAATTTGACTGAGCTACAAAGCCTTTCTGGAAAAGCACACAGATATAGATCATGGTTAACTAGTAACCTGATTGTCTGCTAACTAGACTACTGTGCTAGAAGGAATTTGGATGAGCAAAAGTCCTCGACTATGGTGTTTGGCTTGTTTTGAGGTACCAGGACTTCATAGGCCGTTTTCTGGTTTTGATCCTGGCCTTTGGACTGTGGGTTAAATTCATCCCCATGCCAGCCATGGGCCTCGCCACAGGTCACTTAGGCCTAGGACAGACTCTCAGTTTATTTTATGTCACTTTATTAATATTAATCACTGCCTGCACTGCTCCACATCAAGTTGATCCTCAGCACACTTGTGTTCATAAAAATTTGTATTCATATTTGCTTATTCAACAGGCATCATCTTCTGAATGATCAAAACATTAAACTATCACCAGTAAAGAGTGCTCCAAACAGAAGAGAGGAGAGAGAGTTCATGAAATATCATGGACTGAATACTATGATTTTTGATGATTAAAGCTGTAGTGCTATGCCTGTCCTAAAACCATCATTCCAAGAATTGTGACTTCTCTGTTTCTCAGGGTCTCTTGTCTTTTAAATAGTTGCCTGCCTCATAAATATATATATATATATATAGTTTATTTTTCTGCCTGAAAAGTTCCGGTACTTTTTATCAGGAATTTAAAATTAATTGAATACTCTAGAAATGAGTTGCACTGTTCATCGTTTTATTTCACAGTGGAATCATTCTGGGTCCTGGCAAGAATATTCATCACTGTCCACCCTCTCCACAAGGACAGGCCATCTGACCAGTCGCTGGAGTATCACATTCTCTGCCAGGAATATTAGTCTTGGGGATGACAATGGATGGAATGAATGTAATGGAGTCAAATCATTCCAGTGATCACAATAAGAGAGACTGTCCATAAATTTCTTCTGTAATAAACTCATGACTTACCTTGTTTTTTATCTCTCCTAAGGCCAGGCAGTTCTGTCTTCTCTGATTCTGTAAATTACCCAATATTCTTCACATATAGAGGTGGGAGGTATTAAGGAGCAACTATGTTAGATAAAGTTAGTTTCTGCAGTTTGTAATGTGCATTCCTACTAATGCAGGCACAGAACAAAAAATAAATAAACTATATAAGACAATAAACAATAGATGCCAAAGCAATGATAGAGACAGTCAGCACTGTAAAACCTCAGAGGCACTGATATCTGGATTAATCTATGGTCTGATAAAGTCCAGGAAGATATTGTAAAGGAAATGAGACATGTCACGTTGAGTTATTGCCGTTCACACAATGTGCACCATCTATGAAAAATCAATAACAATATGGCACAAGGTAAAAAGCACAGACTCTAAAGTCAAAGAGAACTGGCCCTATACCCTGGCTCTATTTGCCAGTATGATCTTGTTCAAGTTTAACCTTGTGGTGCCTCAGTTTCCTTATTTGTAAAATTTAAGCAGTAATTTTCCTCTTATGGTTTACCATAAGCATTAAATCAGATAGTTTTTATGAAAAAAGAAAAGGCTTAGCACATTGCTAAAACATGCTTAATTTTACTTTTTTTTAATTTTTGATTTTTAATGAATTAATTTATTTTTGAGCCAGGGTCTTACTGTGTAGCCCAGACTGGTCTCAAACTTGCAGCGATCCTCCTGTCTCAGGCTCTCAAGTGCTGGGATCACAGGTGTGTGCCACCACATCCAGCAACATCTTCAGTTACAAAAGGAAATAAATCAATCCTGTATTCTTTTAGCAGTGGTTGAGAAATCAAACTCAGAGTGTGATATCCTTGGGCTAAGAAAACAATCACAGCAGAAAGCAATCTGTTCCTCATACCACATCTTCCCCAACCCACACATGTTTGTCAGGGTAGAGTCTCATCAAGTTCTTTGACTGTGCAGCTTTAATTATCAGCAGGGTCTTCAATAACTGCTAATGTCATTTCATTAGTCTTGTAGTAACCTGTGAGATGAGTACTGTTACCATGGTTCCATAGAAAGGCACAATAAAGTGTCTCTACACAGATCAGTGTAGTGCCAGAGGATTAAGAAACAGATTTTTATTAATTTGATGCCTTCTTAATTCATAAAGCCTCTGCTCTTTTATAGATAGCCAAAAATGACTAAGAAGGCAACTATTGTAAGAACATCTTTTTTCTTCAGCTAGATAAGTAAATATTTATTAGACAACGTAATTAGTAAGTAGCACAAAAAACAGGTCGTATATTTATTTAGTAAACTCAGTGAAATCCCAGATGGTTCAAACACATCTTCAAGAAATATTTTCTTCAGAGAGATGAAGTATCCCAAAGGCATAATTAACTTTATGGCCATTAGGCCAATTAAAATATTCCAAAATTAATTCCAGACTTGGTTCTAGTAGTAAGGGCCATTCCGAATCATGAAGGTATAAAGTTTAGCAGATCTAATGTCTCATAGGGAAGAAAATAACCCCCAAATATTTTAGACAGTTCATATATATCAAACAGCACTGATTTTAGTGAGGAGTCAATTTCTAATATCCGTTATATAAAGCCATTTATGCTAAAAGGACTTCCCAAATGATTTTTCTATTAAAATTGCAGCTGATCACCCTTAGAATGTAAATTTTTTTCTTAATACTTTTTTAAAGTTGGTACATATTTTCAGTACATAATGATTACATTCATTATGGGATGGTATGTAAATTCTTACTAAATAACATAAGATTTTTTTAAAATGAGGAAGTAGACTTCATGGAGAATTTTTGTTCCCTGCTGTGTTTAAAAAAAGTGTGGGCAACGGGGCTCCAGTATCTGTTGAATGAATAAGTATCACAACTGACATTTTTCAAATACTTAACAAAGTCACAGGCATTACAAAAATATGTTCCAGTTACAAGCATACTTAATACAATAGTAATAAGAAATAGATTTGAAAACAATCTTATTTTAGGGCACTCGAGTTTAAAAGGAATTATGGGATAAGAATGTCTTTTAATTAGGAAATCTTTCAGAATTTCTCAGACCAGATCTACTTTAACTTTCATAGAGAAAAAAAAATCCTCTAAATGCTAACCTCCTTGAAGAAGATACAGGTTGGTAAGTATAATAAATGAGCAGAGATATAAAAGAAGCGCATCTAAAATGTAGTAATTGATTCTAGATGGGAGATTTTAGGTAGTCATGATAAGTTTTTTTCTTTTGCTCCATATAATCCATTATTCTTACAAGAACCAAAACGACACTTTAAAATAGGAACTTCCTTGTTTATACCCTTCGGTTTCAGTTACTATAGCTATGCAACGAATTACCCGAAACTGCAGCAGGAAGAACAATCATTTCACGATGCTCATGAGTTCCGTGTGTCAGGATTCAAGCCCAGCAAAGGTAACTTGTCTTTGCTTCACAATGTCTGGAACCTCAGCTAGTGTAAGTCAGGGCTTGGGGATGAGTCAGCTGAAGGAATCATCTCAAGATCAGAGTCAATGCTGGCTGGTGGCTGGGAACCTTGGTACTCTCCATGTGGGCCATCCAGGTGGTTTCTTCATGAAGATTTGTGTGAGTTTCCTCGCAGTAGTGTGGCTAGTTTCCAAGGTAAGTTGGTGAGGGAGAGAAAGAGAGGGGAAGAGAGGGAAAGAGAGATTCTTTTTATGGCCTTCTGGTCAAAGTCACATAGCTTCACTTCTGCCATACCCTGGTGGTCAAAGAGGTGACAATAAATATTAAACTGCCGGAGCATATCAATATTTAACTCCAGGGGGCAAGTGTCAGCCACTTGAAAAGGAGAGCATGTGGGTGGGCCACACAGACTGGACAACCCCAAGGAAAATTCCACTGCCACAGCTTTCAATGTCTTCCTGTTGCTTTTCGAAATCTCCAAGGCCCCGCACAGTCCAGATCCCCTTCCACTGATCTGAACTCTTCCCCTACTTCTGTTCCCCATTTGCTATACCCTACTCATATTTGCCCTTTCTCCCTGTTGTGTGAACTCACTCAACTAAACTAATTTCTTTAAACTACCATTCTCTGACTCCAAATATTTGTGAGTCTCTTTCTTTGTCACCCGGGTCTTATCTCACCTGCTGCTCCTTAGAGAGGCCTTTTATGACTGCTCTCTTTATTTCTATGTGCCGCATCCCATATTATCTTTTCATCTTGGCCATCATAATCTGATTTAAGTTATCCACATGTTTGTTCATTCATTTCTTTTCTGTTTTCCTCCCGTAGTCCCCACTAGAAGGTAAGTTTTCTGAGAGCAAGGGTTTTCCCTTCAATCCCTGGTAACTGCTAATCTACTTTCTCCATGTATACATTTACCTATTTTGAACATTTTCTATAGATGGAATCATACAGTATGCGATCTTTTCTAGTTTACTTCTTTCACTTAGCATATCTTTAAGGTCCATATGTGGAGATGTATCAGGATTTCATTCCTTTTTGTGACCAAGTTCATCCATTAATCAGTTGATAGACATCTGGATTATTTGCTTTCACATTTTAACTATTGAGAATTATGCTGTCTGAACGTTTGTGTGGATACATGTTCTCATTTCTCTTGAGTATGTGTCTAGGAGTGAAACTGCTAGGTTGTGTAGTAACTCAGGGTTTAACTCTTTGCACTATTTCACATTCTCACCAGCAACGTAGGAGGGCTCCAATTTCTGCACATCTTTGCTGACACTTGTCACTGTCTATCTTTTGGATTGGAGTCATCCCCATGGTAATGAGGCTGCATTTTGCTATGATTTATCACCTTGGGTGATTTACCAGGTCCTAATGAATAACATTGCTGAGTATCTTTTGATTGCTTATCAGGTATTTATAGATCTTTAGAGAAATCTCTACTGAGATCCTTTCCCCATTGTTTTCATCTTTTTATTCATACATATATTTATTTATTTTTTAGAGATAATTGTTAAAACTTTATTTAGATTCACATATAAGTAGAACATTTAAGGTACTTATAACTTGATTCTTTTTTTCTCATTCCCTTACCCTCCCTTCAATTCTTCCTCCCCTCTCCATTTTTCCTTTTTTTCCTTTGCCCTTTCCTTTCTTTCCACTTCCCCACTACCTTGTTCCCCTCCCCATTTGAACATATTCTTCCTATTTCACAATATCTAATATACATTTTGTCCTTATTTACACTTTCAGTTTCTCACACCAGAGATACAAGACAGTATTTAAACATATGTGTCCTATTTATTTTGCTTAAGAGTATGCTCTCAAGGTGCATTCATTTACCTAGAAATGTTTCATGCTTATTCTTCTTTATGGCAGAGTAGTACTCCATTGTACAAAAAAAACCACATCTTCTTTATCCATTCATTGGTTGATGGGCATTTGGGCTATTTCCAAAATGTGGCTCTTACAAACTGTGCAGCTGTAAATGTGCCCTTTTCCCGTTTTAAAATTAGATTACTAATCTCTTTATTTTTATTTTTTTATTTTAAAGATAGTAAAATCCAACAAAACATAACAGAACAAAGTCAATCAAAACAAAGCAGTAGAACTGGTACAGAACTTCAAAGCAAGATACTAGGAAAACAATAGCTACTCTAGTGTATCTTGTTATCTTCACAATAGTTGACCATTCCATCAGATATAATAAAATCAAACCAAAAACAAAACAGAATAAAACCAATAAAAGCAGAATATGAAATAAAGCAAAAAAAAAATAATTTAATCAGAACAAAGCAAAACAATGACAACAATATCGGGCCTCAAAGACAAGACTGAAGGAGATCCCCCATATTTACTACATTGCATTCTGTCATCTTCCCAAGAGATGCTCAGACTCCCAGCCCCAGGCCTGCAAAATCAACCAAACAATACAAGCATTTAGTTGCTTTATGTACCTTAGTTGCTGTCAACTTAGCTGGTCCTCCAAACCAACAGGTTGCTTATGGGGGTGGGGGCAGGGGGGATCCTTGATTCTTAGCCCACACACGGATAGGCATATGGGAGGCACAGATCTTTCTCTTCCTGGAGTCCATGCCGGTAGCACACCACTCACCAGGAAGGTAGGCTAGTTGTCTTCTGGTTGGAACCTTCCTCTAATCTCTTTATTTTTTGAGTTGTCACAATACTATGTATTGATATATCCCAGAATTAGGTCCTTCATCATGTTTATGACTTGCAAAAAGTTTCTCCTATGCTGTAGTTGTCTGATCACTATTGATGGCATTGTCTGTAGCACAAAAGATTTTAATTTGATGAAATTCAATCCATCTATTTTCTTTTGTCAATTTATACTTTTGGTCTTATATCTAAGAAAGCATTATCTAACAAGCAAGTACCTTTATGGTAGGGGGAAATTAGCTGGGAGAAGTACAAGAGGAAGAATAGAACCACATGAGTAAAGGCCCACAGCAATGAAAGTGCCCAGCAAGATGCTTTCAGAAGTAGAGCTGTTTGGGGGCAGATAAAAGATGGAAATCTAAATACGTACAGAGCATGCCAGGTTTGTACAGAGGAGGGATGGAGATTTGTGAGTCATTAGTAAAGGTACAGTAGCTGAATTCACAGAAATCTTGCCAATTGCCCAGCAAAGCAGGGAGGAAAAGCTCAGAAGCTGAAAGCACCACCATTTAGTGAAGATAAGGAGCTCACAATGGATTCTGTCCAGGAGTGGTCAGGGAGGTAAGACAAAGCTAGGACTAATTATGCCACAAGGTTCAGATTCCAGAAAGATGTGATCAACCACGTCCACTAGGGATTAAATAAGGACTGAAAGAGGCCTCTGAAATTGGTATCCAGTTCATCATTGCTGATCTTGGTCAGGGCATTTCAGTACTTCAGCTGGAGAGAGAAATCCTGATGGTGATAGAATTAGTTGCAAAGGTACATAAGTAGGCAATGGTATAGAGACTTTCCAGAAGCTTAATTATGAAGAAGAGTAGTGATCCTGATGAGTACCCAGAGTCAAAACCAAGACTGTACTAAAATGGTTTTCACCAAGTGCATCCATCAGAGTTCAGTGAAGAAAATAGGCTTTCTGGAGATTAAAAAATTTTAAATTTATGAATTATGATTGCAAGATCAGTGGAAGGGCTACCACTGAACTTCTGAGGTCAAGATTACAGCAGTACCAGTGCCTTGTGTGGCTTCCACCACTGCTCCCACTAGAGCTGCCACCCCCACACCTTCCGTACCCCACCTCTGATTTAGTGACAGGCAAACAGGTATGAGTTCAGGTGATCGTAGAAGCAGGGAGTGGAGCTTTGTTCCTTTCAGTAACAACCCAAACATACGCTGGTTAGAGACAGGCCCTTGTTTCTAAATGGGTAGTTATGGATAGTCATTTGTAATCCAGCTTGAGTGTCATGTGCCAAGCACTCTGGTCAGATGGAGTTATCTAATTTAATAGTGTAATTTTTCAAAGATATACTGCAAAGAAGAGATAGAATCACAATTTAAACCTAGCCTGTCTGACTTTGTATGTGCTTCTTTCTCTGGCCCAGTCACCAGACAGAGGTATTGGTAACTATCCCCTTAGGACAAAAAATAAGTTTAGAATCTTCCAAATGACCTGAGTAAAAATGTCATTCACCAATCCTGGAAATCAAACATAATCTGATTCTGTTTCTTACTCATATGCCAAAATCCATTCACTAAACTGACATGTCTCATTTGCATTTACTTAAAGTGTCAAAGTTGTATCTTCTTTAAAGGAGGATCCTATTACCATCCCTAAAGACATTGTCAAGCCTAAATGATCAATGAACAGTGCATTACATCTTATTCTAGTGCATCAGACAGTCAAGGGTAGATTGGCTATACCTTCTAACACATCAAAAATAAAACAAACCACTACAGCTTGGGCATTCTAACTATGCAATCAAATAGTCACATAAAAACACAAAAGCCTTGATGAAATGCCTTGTCATTCTCCAATCTCACTCCATTACTCAGTATGTCACTTAAAGATAAAGCATTTATATAGGAAGTACTTAAAAGAAAACTAAATAAGAACCTTACCATGTAACTTCTGTTCTATTTTGGTCAGGTAAAATCTTATCAAGAAGGCTCAAAAATAAACATCAAACTTATTTAACTGTACATTTTTTCCTTAGAGATATTTAAGTCATTCTGTATTACTAGTTAATTGCATTCATTTATTATTGAGTTGTTTATACATGGAACATTTATTGATGGCCTATGAGAATACAAAGACAAGGTTATCTACTTCACAAAGCTCACCATCTAATGCAGCAGATATACAAGTAAAAAGATATAACTAAAATGCTTATCACCATCATTTTTAGGGAAAAAAGTAAAATGAGGGTGCCAGGGCAGGGAAGTGTTAAAAGTTAAATGAGGATTTTCACCTTATAACCTCGATACTTGCATATTGTGTAGATTTCTTGACAAACATATACCACTTGATAATTTTGAAATATGGTGACATGGAAATATTAATAAAGTTAATATCTTGAAATTACTAACATGATTTTTCTCTTTTGCCTTTCCTAGCACATATTTTTTCCTAACATATATTTTTTCCTAATCTTACTTCCTCAGAAAGATTGTTTGCTATAGAGCGATAACATTTATTGTTTACTATGTACCAGGCACTGTTTTAAACAATTAACAGACAATACAAAGAGAAAGATAGGCTTAATATCCAGCGTATAACCTTCAAAACAGGATCCTGAAATCAAATATCCTCAAAAAGCAAGATATTGCATTGAGAGAATATTTTCCAAATTATTTTATTCACTTACATTCCTATCCATTACAAACTAAGTATATTACATTAATCAGCATTCTCCAGAGGAACAGAAGCACTAGGAGATACATGTGTGATGTGTGTATGCATCCTCTTACTCTCCTGCCCCTCTATCATACAGTTGTATATGCAGTATGTATGTATATATGTGCAATACATACATATAACTAAATGAATAGTTGTAATTTACTTTGGGCACCATGTGTTAAGCATGGCAGTCTAATGTTTTATCTAGCTTAAGAGTTTAGTAATATATAAATGCACATGTATGCACATGTACATATATTAGATATATCATATACTTACATGCATATGCATACATACTTGTATAAATATAGAACCCTAGAAGTTTCACCATCTGCTGTCTGCAAACTAGCATGACAGGAAAATTGGTGGTGTAACTCAGTTTGAGTCTAAAGGCACAGAATCAGCTACTGTTCAAAGGCAAGAGAAAATGGATGCCTCACAGAGGAAGAGCGAAGATTTTGTCCTTCCTGTACCTCACTGTTCTGCCCAGGCCCTCAACAGATCGTGCGATGGCTGCTCGCACTGGTAAGCGTGGGTCACCTTTACTTGGTCTCCTGACTCAAACACTCTCACAGGCATACCCACACAGAAGCAATGTTTCGTAGCTTCCTGGATATCACCTCCACAATGTTAATGGATCTTCATCTGAATTTTCTCCTTTTGGGCTATTGGCCTGTAGACCTCCCTTCTTTGACAGTGCACCAAACTCACAGAGTTGTGTTAGTTTCCAAAGTTTAAGCCAAGTCTCCATCAAGTATTTTGCAACTTTTTGTATGTGGCTGAATCCCATCTGTAAAATGAGGTTGTGGTATGTCCTACCTCTTAGGGCTATTATGGTGATTAAATGAAATGATCCCTGTGAAACATATACTATGAAAAACATCTTTCAGAACAAAACCTAGAAAGCCCTCAGCACATTGTGCAATTATAATTTATTATTAACTATTTTTACTCCTCACCTGCAAGTGGGGGCTTGAGAAGAAGGCTAAATGAATTAACAAAATGAAATGTCTCATACTTCTGAGCTGTGGTGTAAATTAATTCATAATCCTGCTAAATAAATTTAAAAATCAACTACAATACTGAATTTAAGTGCTATAAAAAGAAGCATTGTGCAATGGGAGCTCCACAAACAAAAGTGATTGTTGAATTGGATCAGACTCATTGA
Organism: Dasyprocta punctata; assembly: GCA_004363535.1. Lineage (NCBI taxonomy): Eukaryota > Metazoa > Chordata > Mammalia > Rodentia > Dasyproctidae > Dasyprocta > Dasyprocta punctata. The sequence goes on along the minus strand of RJWM01007999.1, from coordinate 55,636 downwards.
GCATCCAGCCCAGGATTCACTCTTCCCAGGGAAAACCTCAGTACATTTACTGAGGATTGGAGCAAGGGAGTATGATTGATCCCATTTTGTCAAGTGGAAACTTAATATTCCTTGTAATATGACCAGCTTCCTATAGTACTATATCTAGCACCCACTGATTTCTCCAACACTTCTTGAACATTTTTATATATCTGTACCCCCTCCTCTTGGAGGCTTTAAATAGAGGATATGTCTCAAAGTTCTGTTCATTAGCATCCAATTTTAGAGAGATGAGAACAGTACGGTGAGATAGATTCTGTCTGTGTACTAGAATCTTCTTTTTGAGAGGAGGAGGAGGATAAAGAGGAGGAAGGAAGGGGAGGAAAAAGAAGAAGAGGAGGAGGGGAAGAAAGGAAGGAGAGGAAGAGGTAGACAAGGATAGGGGAGGGGAGGAGGGGCAGAGGAGGGAGAAGAAGTTGGAGAAGGGAAAGAGCAGGAGAAAGAGGAGAAGACAACAAACTGTATTTATATGCAAGGCCCAGATCCCAACAGTACAGATAAGTGGGTTCAGAATGGCTCAAAACATAAATTTTACATCCTCATTTTCAGTTACTTCCTTTGTTTTTGGACAAGATATATGATTTTTGATTTCTTTGAAGTAGAATAAGTCCTTGGTCAGTAATTACAATATCTGTTTCCTTCTCATAATAAAGACTTTTTTTTTCATAATAAAGATTTTAAGCACAGCTTAAAGTCCCATCCTTCCCAGCTTGGGTCTGTTGCATATAGAGAAAAAAGGAAATGGTCTTTTACTTTATTCTATTTCCATTCCTACTCTAATTCCTCTTCTCCTTGAGTTGCTAATAAAAAAAATAGATAATACACTTGTTTGTTTGTTTTTTAAAGATACTCGATTTTGATCAGTATTACTATGATCTAGTGCATCTCTTCTTTGGCTCTGACAGGTATTTAAATTTCACTTGGCCATTTTTTTTTTCTAACAGCTTCCTTGCTGGAGAGTCTCTCCCCTGGAGTTCACTTGCTAGTGTAAATGCATTGCTATTCCCATTGGTCTCTGACTCCTTCCTCAGCCCCTGGAACTGACACTATGTATCTCAGTGTTTTGGCAGAAAACCTCTCATCTTCCTGGAGACCTTCCAAACAGGACCTTTTCCTGTTGGGGTTTAGTTGCAGACAATAGAAACGACTCCAGACAGCATGAAACAAAGGGGCTTGCTGGGACAGAATTGCCCGGAAGGCCTGAAACAGACTCCAGGCAAAGTCTCCAGAAACAGCTCCTGCTCTCAGAGTCTTATGTCCTGGGTGGACCACTTACCGCAATTCTGCACCATGCTCCTGAAGCGTTTTCACCAAGATTATCTCCCACAAGGTAGCATCTAGGTGTGGGAAGGATACATTTTGTTCTAACAAACTCTGGGAGAGCCTCCTCAACTCAAGATTCTTTCCTTCACTCAGAGGATACAAACAGTAGGGTGTGGTCTCCTTAGATCCTCTCTCTCTCGACTTGAGATGAAGAGAGAAGCTCTCTTTAGAGAAAAATCCTGGCTTGATGTTAATATTCTGTTATACTTGTGACAGAATCCTAACTTCATATGGGAATAAATCTCTCCTGATTCAGGCTTCTTTGAGCAGTTCTATTTCATAAGGAAAACCTTACTGGGGGATGCATAGAGCCAGCTTTACCTCTGGAACGGAAGAGGCCTAGGAAACAAAACTTACATTTTTCTCATCAAGCAGTCTCTGCCCCAAACCCTCTCTTCTTGTTTTGGGTGCTACTGCATGCAAATCTGTATCTTCTGGTTGTGATGGCCACTTGGCAAAGGCCACACACTGCCTCGAGAAGAAAGATGAAAAGTGATCAGGTCCTTGATGGAAGATTTGAACCTCAAACCAAAGGAGAATCTGCTGCCAAGTATTTTGCCAAGTGGGATCATGAAGTACTTTTGTTATTTAATCAATTATTAGGGCATTCTGACAAGGCCTAATATAGATCTTGACTGATATTTTGGCTAAGTCTCTGGAACTTGTAGTAAGCAAAAAAGGAGAGGAGTGAGAACGAAAAGGAGAAGGAGGAAGAAGAGAAAGAGGAAGAAAGAGGAGGCCAGGAGGAGTAGGGAAAAGGAGCATATACAAACCAGACTGGACCCAGAGAAAAGATTTGGATCAAACCTGTAAGAGGAATTTTCTCCAATGTAAGAGGAATTTTCTCCTGTTAATAATACATGGTCTGTGCTGCTCACACACACCCCCGCCCCAACAGTCCAGGAATTGAGCTGTAACAATTTAAAAGTTGCCCAAGGACAGAGCTGGCCAGAAAACTGGGTTACGAGATAAAGACTGCCCCCTCTCATGACTAAGGAATTTACAGAATGTACTTTTCCAGAACATCTGCTGCCCATATTAGGAAACGCCCTCTGCCGCCCAACCTCGGACCTCCCTGTGGTCGCCTTCTCCAATAAATGTAAAAAGCCATTTAAACTAACCAATGCCATCTGCTTCTGTAACCACGCTTGCAAAGACCCCTCCTCCCTTTGTTCTATAGCTTATAAGCCCTGTTCAGGCTCAATTCGGGGCTCTCTGTTCCTGCATGTTCAGTGAGCCCCACGCATGCTTGGACAATAAAGACCCCTTGTAAATTGCATGAGAAGGCATCTGTTGGTTTCTTCCTACACACGGCGGGCGTCTCAACCCTCACAACCCAAGGGGCCAAGTTTAGTCTTTTCCTATTTTTGCACAGTTAGGACTTTCTGAGAAACTTATACTGGTACCCAAGTTGAAGAACAAGCCTTGGAACTTAGCAATTCAGAACATAAACTGAATACTTAATGAGAGAGCTCTGGAGAGATGTACCTCCCTGGATGTGTGTGTTTACTTTTCAAAGAGTGAATAAAACTTGGAACCAAGGAACCAGTCCAGGAGCAATAACCCAGGAGGGGCTTCCCTTGTCCCTGTTGGAGACACATTCCAAAAGAATTCTTCCCTTCCTGTCTCTGGGAAAAGCATTGTACACTAGGCAGCAAAAGTTTCTCTCCCTTTCTCAGAAGAAGGCAGAAAATTGTCTCTCTCATCCATAAACGCTCAGATTCATAATTGCGGGGGTTTCATCTCTTGCTGTGTGGAACCCAGTACATAGACTAACTCTCATCGTATCACCCCAGGGGGTTAAGTAAGGGAACTGATAGTTATTGATACTAATTATAGTAACTTATCTCTACTCCAGAAAACTCAACTTTGCATTCAGAATAATATAAATATCTATATTAAAAATCCCATGAGTCAATGGAAAGAGGACTGTTTATGGTTCTCTGGAGAACATATGACTTGGTAAAAAAGCTAATGTGATACTAGGTTGTGTTGCTAAGCATCGCGTGTGCTGAGCAGACATGGCAAGGGAGATAAATATGTCAGTACTCAGCTCTAATCCGATGCAATTATTTCAGAGAATCTAGCCAGGAAAGTGATAGGCTTATTCAGAAGGGTCATTGCTAGATGAGGGGGGAATTCACTTCCTTTTGATCATTTGAGACAAATTGCTTATACTCAGGAAGAAGCAGAATTTAGCTTCATACAAGGAGATTTTTCTAGCAAAAATCTTCAGCAGTTCAACAAACTGCTTAGAAAAGTAGAATTTTCCTGCTGCTGAATGTGGTCAGATGGCAGCTAGACCATCTGTGAGAGACAATCTGTGTTGCATGTGAGGGTTGGTGTAATTGACCTTTGAGTGCCCTGGCAATTATGCCTCCATGAAGTTAATGATCACATCTGAATCTTCCCCTTTTAGACTACTGGCCTGTAGACCTCCCTTCTTTGACAGTGCACCAAACTCACAGAATTGTTTTACTTTCCAAAGTTTAACCCTAGGCTCCATCAATTATTTTGCAACTTTTTGTATATGGCTGAATCTCATCTGTAAAATGGGGTTATAGTATTTCCTACCTCTTAGGGCTATTATGGTGATTCAATGAGATGACTCCTGTGAAACATACACTATGAAAAACATCTTTCAGAACAGAACCTAGAAATCCCTCAGTACATTGTGCAATTATAATTTATTATTACCTTAGCTTATTGTCTTTATCCATCTTTCTTTCACTTGGCTACCTATTCCCCCTTCAAGTCATAGCTTTTGTTACATGTGTTTTGTTGTCAGTGTTTGAGTCTCTTGATATGGCAAAGAGACATTTGACAGATTATATTTTTATGTTTTTGCCTTTGTTAAATTATTTTTCTAATATATTACTTGGCATTTTACTGTCAGTTGATAACAGCTCTTTACACACTGAATCTTTGTTACCTATTGTAAATATTTTCCTGGTTTATTCTTTGTCTTTTGATATAGAACTTTTGACATGCAGATTTGTTGTTTTGTTGTGGAAGTATTCACCAAGGTTTTCATTTTCTGCTCTTATCTCTACTTCTGAGTCCAAAAGGTGATAAAAGGATTTAATTCCTTGCACCAGCATTATGAAAAGAAATACCTGATGTCTTTGTAGACACAAAATAAAACCGCTACATCATCAAGTGGCTTCAGCATTGTGTTTTTAGAAGTGACCCTTTCCTGAGAATCATTTTCCAGTGCCTGCTGCTAAAGAATAGTTTTTCATAACATCTGATCATTTACACAACTTGAGCATCTTTTGTGGTCAGGTCACTACAGAGGATAATTGTCTAACTTTTGTCCTTGATGACATTGTTTTCTGCACCGCTCACTGTTCTCCATCCCATCCTTCTACTGTGCAGATCGATTCCTCCCTACTAATTTCATCAAGTGATGGTTCAGTTTAAAAACATTCAATAATTCTCTGCTACCTATTGGATACAAGTGAAGCCCTGAAATCTAATGTTCTGTTAGTTCTTTAGTAATCTGACTACATTTTTCAACTTTTATGGTTGGAGGAGTGAACCTGAGTCTCATATATATGATGCAAATGTGCTACCACTGCACTCCAGCCCCAGCCTGTCTCTACTTTTCACGTCCAACTTGTCATTCTGTACCCCGCTGTGCTTGTCCCCATCCCCACCAGAGTGCTGCATTACTCCCTGAAGGAAACATTTCTCCTTCAATACCATTCCCATCGTATCATCACCTCTCCTTTTCTTCTCTCTTCACCAAAACTCTCTATTCTTCTTAATGTCTCCAAGTTCCAGTTATTTCAAAGTCCAACTCCAAGTCCCAACTGCTCCATGAAACTTTGAGAAGTTACTCTAGTTTGTGAAGGATTTTCCTCCTTTTCTGAATTCTTGTGACATTTAGTCTGTGTTATCAACTGACCCTTGAACACATATGTATTGGTTTGATAGGTGCATTAGCTTTCTTATCGCTGAGACACAATAAGTGACCCCTACATCTTAAAGGAGGAAAGGTTTCATTTGGCTCACATTTTCAGCCTCTGATAGGCTGGCTCCAAGGCGTCATAGCGTGAAGGTTCAGAGCTGTTCAGGTCATGGTAGCCAGAAAGCATTGCAGGGGAACTGTGCCAGAATGGAATGGTCAAGGGAACAAATATGGTGCCCAAGATCACACTTCCACAACTCCCCCAGACACACCCAGGAGTGTGCTCTACTAATCAATGTGTTTCTTAACCCAGTGAAGTTGAGTCAGGATCACTAGTCACAATAGGGCACCTGTAACAAAGTAGCACAAGTTGCGTGGCCTGATCAACACAAATATATTGTCTCACAGGCCAGACATCTCCCACCAGGGTGCCAGCACGTAGTTTGGTTCTGAAGATTATAGGGGAATAATCTGGTCCATGCTTTCCTCCTGGCTTCTGTGTTCTGCCAGGATCTCTGGTATCCTTCGTAGATAGTACTTTCCTTGTGTCTTCACATTGTCTTCCCCCCGCACAGGTCTTGTTTTCTTTACATGGTGTTCTTTCTATAAGAACTCTAGTCATATTGGATTATAGGCCCAACCCTCTTCAGTGAGACCTCATCTTAATTAATTAAATCTGCAATGCCCCCATTTCCACATGAGGCTACTTTTTGGACACTGGGAGTTAGATATGCAAAATATAAATTTTGAGGAGGACACAATTCAATCCAGAACAAGATATAATGGAGTTTCATCACACAAGACTCTTTACTTACATAAATTCAGTAAAGTGGTCCCGGTTAAGAAACACAGAAAGAAAAGGAAAGGGAAAACACAAACACAACATGAATGATTTGGGTAGGTTTGGTTTGCCCACATTTTTACTTTGTGTCCCTTTGTGAAAATGAAATGAAAGATGTGATTCTGCTATTCACTGAGTGTGTTGTGATTTCCTTGCACCTCCTAAAAAGTAAACATCTAATCAGAATGTGATTCTAGGGTTTAAAACTATGCCTTTGGAAGCCAGGCGTGGTGGCACATGCCTTTAATCCCAGCACTTGGGAGGCTGAGGCAGGAGGACCGTTGTGAGTTCGAGACCAGACTGGGCTACAAAGTGAGTTCAAGGCCAGCCTGAACTGCATAGTAAGACCCTGTCTCAAAAAATAGGGCCAGGGATTTAGCTCAGTGGCCTAAGCACCCTGCCTGGTCAGGGTGAGGTTTCCAGTTTGATCTCTGATACAAAAAAAAAAAAACTATGCCTTCAATAATATGTGACATTTGCTTTATAGGCCAGCTTATTCTCTCACTTTCTTTAGAATGCTATTTTATATTTTGCTTTTGCTATTGCCTCGTTTACCATTATCTTTGTCCTAATGCCTTTTTTATAGCCCCTTACAAATCCTTTTACTGTCATTTTAAGAGGGTAAAAGAGGGAGGGAGCTGAAGCTACTGTATATATTTAACCTTCACCTAGTTAGAAAGATCAAACTTCTTTCTTAATCTGAAGATTTGTATCTTAAGTCAGTTCTGGAACATTCTTAGTTGTCTCCTAAAGTGCTGGTTCTCTGCTACATTAGTTTTTTTCATTGCTACTGTAACAAATCTCCACAAACTTAGTAGGTTAAAGCAAAACAAATTAATTTAGATCAGAAGTCCAGGTGGGTTTTGCTGCCTAAATAAGGGGCCAGCCTGGGCTTTTATGCAGCAAGAAGGAAATCTAGGGTAGAATCTGTTTCTAAGCTCATCCAGGTTGTAAGGGATTCAGTTCACTATAGCTGTAGGGTTGAGATTCAGTTTGAGGGTCTCTCTCAGCACATTACCCCTTCTATTTTCAACACAGCAAACCAGCTCACTACAACCTTCTTTTAAAGTCTCTCATGCTTCTCCGCTTTTAAGGGTTCATGTGAACAAATCAGGCATACCTCCATAGTCCAAGTCACCCTTAATTACATCTGCAAAGTCCCTCTTGTCATGTCACAGGTCCCACTAATTGGGGCATGGACACTTTTGGGGGGCCATTCTGCCTGTCATAGATGCTCTTTCCTTTTGTGCATTCTTGGGGCTTCTCATGTATTTTTTAATTGCTTTTATATATATTTTATTTTTTGTCTGCACTGGGATTCACGTAAATCGTCTAATTCTTTTAACTAATCTAGAGTTTATCCCATATAATAATAACTATCCAGTCTAGAGTTTATCTCACATAATAATTTTTAAAAATTTTGGGGGACTGCCAGGAGTTTGGCTCAGTGGCTTAAGCACCTGTCTGGCAGGCGTGAGGTTGTGAGTTCAATCCCCAGTGCCACAAAAAAAATATAATAATAATAATAATAATTTTGGGGGACTATCTTTAAAGTATCCAAATTTTCTGCTCGGTTCCCTTGCATACCCATCTCATCTTGTTCCACTTAGTAATTTTATTCTTTTTAAAGGCTGTTATTCCTTCACTCTTCTAGACCAGCATTTCTCAAGCAGGAGCGATTTTTGCCTCCCGAGGGACACTGGGCAACATCTGGAGACATTCTGTTTGTCACAGCACCCCAGCATGTAGAAGCCAGGCTGCTGAACATTCTACAGTACGTGGGACAGAATCGCTCCACAAAGGAATTTTCCAGCCCAAATGTCAGAAATGCTAAGGTTGTGAAACCTTGATCTACATCATTTTAAACATATTCCCTTAAAGGTTTCATTTAATCTGAAGAGAATTTGTGCTTTGGTTGTTTATTCTGTTGGCTATCTTTGCTAGCATTAGATTTCTTCATTATTTTGGCCTTTAAGTTTGCAAGCTCAGTGACAGTTACTCCTTTCTTTCTTTATATCTGTCTCTCCCTTCTCCCTATTATCAAAATAACCCATCACGAAGAAAAAGTCTCTTTTATAAAAATCATTATTAGTATGTTTGTAGTACATAATGATTGCATTTATCCTGGGGAGTTGGTACATGTGCATAATACGTCCTCTGTTGTTGTTTTGAGACAGGGTCTGGCTCTGTAATTCAGGCCGGCCCTGAACTCACCCTGTATCCCAGGTTGGCCTCAAACTGGAGAGGGCTAAGCAGGAAAGCACCAAGCTCCTTTCTGATCATCTAGAAAGCTTTCAGGAGAGAAACGGACCAGGATTTGACCACATGTTTTCCACCTGTGAGCAGGCTCTCTCTACATGCAGTTTATTTCTATAAACATTCACAAATGTTTATTGTGGTAGGTGCCAAGGAAACACAGATGAGGAAAATCATGTTAGACTAAAAAAATTCACAGTTGGTGGCGGCAGGGAGAGAAAGGTAATCCTGTTTCGATGGGTGGATTCTATTCTACAGGTCTACACAGAGCCTTAGGCGATCGGTTATGGGATAATCATTTATTGTACTGCGTGGCAGTCAGAAAAGACCGCGCGATCGCTCTGCTGAGGGTTGTGTAGTGAGCAGGCGCTCACCCTGCAGGCGATGGCTAATCTTTGCACAGCACCAGGACAGCTGGGGTCTGAGCAGGTCACGCCCAGGTTCGGGATTGGTTAGCCGCAGGCGCCTTCCGCCAGGGGGCGCCGTGGCCTCGCACCGTCCGGACCGTTGCGTTTCCGGGCACCCGGGTCCAGCGCCGCCATCGCTGCCGGGCGCGCGCGTCGCGCCTGGGCCGCCACTCCTGTTACCGGGGCAACCGCGGCGCCTCCAGTGTAAAGGTCCAGATCGTCTCTCCGCGCCATTTTCAAACTGCGGAAGGAAGCGCCGGGGCCGGTGGCTGGAGCGGAAGGAGCCAGCGAGGGAGGCGACTGGGAAGGGCGATGCGGCCGCAGGCGGAGGGTGAGCCAGGCGGGCCCGCCGGGCGGGCTGGGTGGTGCGGGGAGGCCGCGCGGCCGCGGGAGGAAGCGGGCGGCGCCGGCGGGGGCGGGCACTGGCACGGGCTCTGTCCCCACGGCCCGCTTTCCGCAGCCCTTCCGGCCCGCCGCGGCCGTGAACCAGCCGGCCCGAGATTGGGATAGGGCCTGGGAGGCTGGGCCTCGGAGTGGGCCGGGCCCATGGGCTTGATGGGTGGATTTAAAATTCAGATGTGCTCAGTGTAAGAACCCTGTGTGTCATTTGTAGAAACAGCGCCCCAAAGCCCCTTGGCCCAGCGCCTTCGAAAACGTTCTGTCTGCTTTCGTCTCCGCTATGTTGAGTAAGAAAGGACTCAGGGGTGATCTCAGTTAATGGATTTTTTTGTTGTTTGGTTTTGTTTTTTAAGCCCTTGCATGTGAATAAAATGCACCGGTTTTCAGATGACCACCCTCCAGGGCCAAATAGATAGTTCTGAATGTGTTTATGGGGGTCTAAACGTGTATGTGAGATTCGCGTGTATGTTGTTTTACTAAGATCTTGTGAGTATAGACACAGTGTTTCAATCTAGGATATGGGGAAAAGGATGGGCCGAGAAAGCCTAATACTGTACATATTTTTTGTCTTGCCTGGGAGGATTTTAATCTAGTTTTATGTATTGCGGCCCTGGCCATGATGTTTTGACTTACTTTTATTCTCATTCTCTTCTTCCCTTTACCCCAAAGCAAGATATGAAGAGGAATTATTTCTGGGTAACCAGAGTTAATGACCAACAGAGGAAAAATGTCCATACTACCCTACTAGTCTGAGTTTGTCAAGTGTATTTCTGATGTCTGCAGGAGTTTCCCTAAAACACCAGGCATCAGATAATCCCTCTTATGGAAGGAACCTAGAAAGCCCTTGGGAAAGCCTTTCAGAGAAGAGGTTAGCTCGGGCCAGGAAAAAGATTGTAGGATGCAGTAACCAAGGAGAGGTACTATGGAAGTGATTTAGTCTGTATAGAAATCAGAGTGCTGAACAGGACTCAGGCGACCTGGTGTCCCCTGTCTGCTCACCTACTTGTGGCCCTGTGATTTGGATAAAATTTTTTCTGGAGGCAAGTCTTTCTCAATCTTTAAATAGAGAAGATGCCGTTGGCGTTTTATTTGCAGGATTGCTCTGTGGTAGTGGTGGTGGTAGACTACTGATCCAGCTGGGCGAAAGTAGTTTGAAGTATGATAGGTATGCTACATATTAAAAGGGTTTGTGATGACTAGGAGGGATGGATGATAAGAACCAAACTTGTTAGATCTCAAGGGAGACTTTTGCTAGTTTCAGAAGTGAAAGAAAAAAGTTGAGGGAACTTCGCATTTAGGGGATTCGAAAGAAGGGGAACCAGTCACTGTAGACAGAATTTCTCTCAGGAGGTCATTGTGTTCCAGGCAACGGAGTATAGGGGAACGATCTCGGTGGAAGACCTCTAAATGATATAGGGGAATGAAACTCCCAACCTACTATATATGTCTGGCATGATTTCGTGTTCTCTAAAATCGAAGAATGAATTTTAGGAACAACAGAGGGTAAGAGCAGAATATATTTATTGAGAGAAACAAACCTTCTGTCTGAGGAACAGAAGGGGTCCCGAGTGGGTTGCCAAAGACTCTCATTTCTAGGGACTTTTATAGAGTAAAACCATGAGGTTAGATGGGTGGGTGGGGGGATGGGAACCTGCAAGGTGGGCATAAGGTTGGAACATAACAGTGGTTAACCAATAAGACTAATTGTTGAGGTAAAATTGATTAAAGCAAGGACAAATGGGGAAGCAACTCACATAGTAAGGGGGGGGATGCTTAACAGCAGTGACTCTTCCGGTAGGGGGTGGGATGCTGACCTCTGACTTCCTCAGGGTAATACAGAACTATTTAGAATATCAATCCTTAGGATATGGGTGCATTTGTTCTGTCTTTTGTCTTGATATCTGGCCTGCAGCAAGAGGTGTGTGTCTCTTCCAAGGTCACAAGATATCTGGTCCTCTGTGCCAGTTTCCTTGAGGGCCTAGCCCTGTCTGCCTATAATATTTCTAACTAACTCAGTTGCCTGTAACAATTGCAACTTTTTGAAGTCTCTTCCTTGAAATACAGGCGGGAAAAGTTGGTTTTGGGGATTCTGAAAAGCGATGTCTTGTAGATGCTCAGAACTAATTTGATACTCCCGTCCTTGTTGGTACTGGGTGTTGAACCCAAGGCCTGGTGCCTGCTAGGCTGTAAGATGGAGCTACGTCCCAGCCTATTTTATTTATTTTGAGGTAGGATCATGTTGAATTTGTGATTCTCTTAGCTTGTCCACTCAGGTAGCTGCGATTATAGGTTTGTCCTGCCATACCCAGTTTGAATTGGGATTTTAAAAAACTGAAATCTTGTTTTCTGAGCAGTTACCTATTTTGATTTCTGTTTGACGTCTAACATAAATGATAGTTGAGCAAAATTACTCTTCTGGCTCTTTTAGTGAAGTTTTTCGTTAAGAGAAATACATGGATTTGGAGATTCTTTGTTGAAAGCAAGCTCAGCAGTCTAGGGGAGCAATTTCTGACTTTTAGCCTTCCTTGGAACCCAAAATCTGCTATAGAGAAACATCTCTCCAGCACAAATTCAGACAGTGGTAGAAAGCTAGCTGCTGTCTTTTCCCTGCAGGGGCTATGATGAACTCCATTGGAAAGTGTAGGTAATTTTTTTTTTTCCTAAAGTAAACTTAAAGCATCCTGTGGCCTTTTAGTTCCCTTGTTATGGGATTAAGCCTTTAATCTTAGGGAACTGCATCACACTAGCAGGCTGACCCTCGCCTTCCACCTGACTGAGGCAGGCGGAGGTGAAGATGCATTGCCTCCTGTCTGGCCCCCTCCGCCCCCCGGCACCGGGGATTGAACTCACAACCTTGCACCTGTCAGGCAGGCACTTAAGTCACTGAGCCAAATTCCCGGCCCTGGTTTTTTGAGGCAGGATCGCACTGTGTAGCTCAGGCCGGCCTTGCGCTCACGTTGTAGCCCAAGCCAGCCTCGAACTCACAACACTTCTCCTACCTCGGCCTCCTGAGTGCTGGGATTAAAGGCTTGTGCCACCACACCCGGCTTGCTGTTGCAGTCTTACCTGAGAGAACTCTTGTGACAAGTGAGAGGGCAGAAGGTTTCTGTGGTTGAGACAGTGAAAAATACTTCATCTGACTCCATGGACTGTGTTAACTAGAGCTGCATGAGAGTTATTGTGTGGTTTCCTTGGGCTCATTGGAAAGGACAACCTTTTTGTCACAGGAAAGGAATGAGGAAGCATCTTAGTGGCAGGCTTGTCAAGAATTCAAAAGTATTGTGATGAGTGCTTTTTCTCAGCAGCCTCATTTCTATAAACTCTTTCAGCCATTCTAAAAGACCAAGGGACAGAGGCAAAGCCAACTTTACATCTAAAGTGTTCATAGATCATTGGCAAAGAGAGTGTAACATTACCATTGAAAACTGGACGTAATGAGCTCACCTTTCTGACCCAGTGCAGGGAGAAACAACGCCATCTCCTAAGTCAGTGAGGTGCAGGGAATCTGAGGGCACGGTCCATGCGTCGCTGGTGTCATGGCACAGGCTTCTGGAGAGCTGCCTCCCTCTAGACTTCGTACTCTGATAAGGCTTAGGGTGAGACAGACAAGTTTACGAAAAACACAACCAGGAGAGGGGGAGAAGGGGCAGAAACATCACGCATTTCAAAAGTCAGCTGTATTTTAGAACAAGGCAGGGGTAGTGCAGGCTTCTGCTTGCCGGAGGGTTCAATATCTGCATGCATTCACATGCATTTATCCTTTTATCAATTGTGAAAAGTAACAGAGATGTAAAGGTTATTTGGGAATGGGTATGGTAGTATACAACTACAGTCCCAGCACTTGGGAGGTTAAGGAAAGAGGAATGTGAGTGGGAAGCCAGCATGGGTCACATAGTAAATTCAAGACCAGTTTAGATTACATATCTACATATCCACACTTTGTTTAAAAAAAAAAAAAAAGCTTTTAGCTGGGTGTGGTGCGGCACACCTGTAATCCCAGCACGGAGAAGATGGCATTGGAGGCCAACCTGGGCTACATAGTGAGTTCAAGGCCAGCCTGAACTACATAAAGAGACCTTGTCTTGAAACAAAACAAAAACAAAAAGCTTTTATTTGGTCTGGAACCATGAATACCACTGAGTATATTTAATTAACAAAGGTTAGAAACAAACAAAATTTCTAAAGAATTATCTTTGGATGACTTCATTTTAGGGCAGATTGATAGATAATATAGTTATAAATACACAAGTTTAAAAACATGTATGCAAGTACTTAAGTTCCTTTTTAAAAAAACTGAAGTGAAATTTACATGGTGAAGTGTATATTTGAAAAGCTTCCATAAACGTATGCACCTTATCCTCAGTCAACAGTATTTTTATCACCCTAGAAAGTTCTTAACCCTGGCAGGCAATCTCTATCTCTCTGGATGACTGTTGAGCTAATTTCTCTCCCCATAGCAATTTTACTAGGTTTTGAACTAATGCAGTCATACAGTATATGTATATGGCTTCTTTTGCTCAGTAATATTTCTGAGATTCATCCATGTTGTTGGTAATGTATCAGTTGTTTCACACTCTTCTTCCCTGGGTCATATTACACATATATTGTGGTTTATCCCTTCTGGGGCTAATGTTTGGCATTTGGGTTCTTCACAGTTTGGAACTATTATGAATAAAGTTGTGAACATATTTGTCTTTTGTGGGTGTTTGTTGTCATGTAAATACTGTTACAAATCTTTGCCAACTTTGGGCATTGCCATTGCTTTTAGTGTTAGGCATTCTAGTATAGGCAAAATGATACTTTTTAGTGGTTTTAATTTGAATTTCCCTGATGACTTATCTTGAACACCTTTTTTATGTACTCTTCCTCTTCAGATTTTTTTTGCAAAGCACCTGTTCATGTCTTTAGCACAAATAAATTTTAGTTTTAGCCTAAATTTTCTCATTGTGTTGTTTATTGAGTTATAAAATAACTTATATGAGTTATTCCATATAAAAATCCTTTCTCAGCTGTTACGTTTTCAGGCACTCTTCGGTTTACCCTTTTCTTTAATATTTTGATGACCGATGTTTTTAGTTTTGATGCAAACAGTTTATTATATAGTTTAGCATATAGCAAATAGTCAGTAAATATTTGCTCAGTTTTCCCTTTATGTTGTGTGCTTTTAAAAGAATCCCCTTTAAGAATTCTCTCCTTACCTCAAGCTCTGAAAAAATCTTACTTTTTCTCTAGACTGTTTATTATTTTAACTTTTACATTTAGGTTTGTGAAGAAATCATATTTTAGTGCAACAACATGAAGAAGATAGCAAAAGATTTAAATCAATGTAAATATTTCTAAAGACTGCCTGAATGAAAAGGAACAAAAGATAATTGTTTCATATTAAAAGAATCTCTTATTATTATTATGAAACAACAACAGTAGTTTTAATAATCATTCTTTTCTTTTAGGACTTTAATTTTTGGAAGTGAGTAAGACTGGTTTTGGAGGTCAAGATGACGACAGCTGCAGAGAGGAAGTATATTAATATTAGAAAAAGATTGGATCAGCTGGGGTACCGTCAGACTCTGACAGTCGAGTGTTTACCTTTGGTAGAAAAGCTGTTCAGGTAAAGATCAAAATACAGTTTTAAACATATATGACCCTTAAACCACTTGTCTAGTTTCTGATTGAACTTCTTGCTTCATTAAAGAAATGAGCAGAGTTGAAAAGTTGTTAAATCTTTTGAGCTTACCTCTTCTTCCTCTGATTCTAATTCCTCTGTCCTCAATCCGGAATCTCCACACTGCAAAACGCCAGGTGTCACCACTCACACTATATTCAGAGTAAACATTTTGAGAGTTTCTCTGAATAGAATTAGTTTGGAGTTACTTTTTTTTTCCAGTGTTGAGGATCAAAAATCTAATCATTCATCATTCTTTTCATCTCATCATTCTTCTCATCTCATCATTCTTTTCACTTCCTGAAGCAGATCTGGAAGTCCTCTTTTGTATCTATGAGGTATGACCAAGACTACAGCAAATGCTGCTGCCAAGTGCTGTCGACTGCAAAAGCAAACACATGAAAACATTACCATGTGTCCCCTACCCACCTATCCACCAGATCTGGCACCATGTGACAACTGGCTCTTCCCCAAAGTCAAAAAGACTGTGAATAGCAAACATTTTGAATTGATTCTGGATAGCAAGGCAGCCATGAAATGCAGCTACACTCAAGAAGGACTTCCAGAACTGCTATAGAAAGTGGCAAGAACAGTGGCACAGGAGTCTTCAAACCAAGGGAGGGGGGGAGTATTTTGAAGGGGATTAATGGCCACATATCATTTAGTGTAATATATGTGTGTGTGTGTGTGTGTGTGTGTGTGTGTTATATATTATACCAGGAATCAAACTCAACGACCTTGCACTTGCCAGGAAGGCACTTATACCACTGAGCTGTCTCCCCAGCCCTGTAGTATATTTTTTAACTTCAAACATTCACATACATTTTGATCACATTTCATGTTGTTGATCATTGCTATCATATATTGCCTTAAGTGGAATGTTCTTTGTGATTTTTTTTCTTTTCCATAAGAGTTATGTTGGAGTAGTTTGAGACTTGAGCAGCAAAGTGTTTAGGAGGATTTTATGGTAGGATTTTCAGGATTTTACAGCAGGATGGAAAGGAGAGAATGAATAAAGATGTTTTGCGATCTTTAACATGACCTCCTAGACCTTTCATGGTCTAGCGCCTGCTTCTCACTGCAGCCTCATTGCCCCTGTGTTGAATCCCTTGAAGCTCCCTGGGCTCATGTGCACTCTTGCCCTTGGTCTCTCTGTATGCTGTTCGTCTGCCTGTGGAGTCCCTTTCTCCTTGCCTTCCCTTTCCCTTGTGCCTACTTAGCTCCTAAGTTTGCATGTCCTCTAGGACTCTTTCACAACTGTTGCTTTTTTCTTAACGTGCATCATTATTGTGGACTTCTTTTTGTCTTTCTCTAGAGTGCAGAGTTTGCGAGACCAAAGTCTGACCCCGGCTGGTTGAGCATGTAGTAGGCACTGAAGTGTTTTGTTGAATTTATAACGTAGTTTTATGTCTTTTTGACAGATTGTAAAAGACAGGCTTTATAGTGGTGAGGACCTTTTTGTGTGTCCTCCTCAATAAATACTTCGTGGGTGATGTTCCACTGGTCTGTGTCCTTAGAGGTAAGGGTCTGATGCTTATTTGGTGTTTCTCTTGTGCTTGGCATATTAGCAGACAGTCAGTAAGTATTCACTCAGCGAATAAATAAATTCCACATATTCTGCAAACCTGGAAAATGAGCAAGAAGGAAGATTCAAAGATAACTCAATGCATATGAATTTTATAAATATAATTAGTTTTGAGAAATTATTTAGCCTTCTCCCATACCTTGAAAGAACCTTAGTTTTTATTCTTCTTTAGAATTTAATATCTTTTAACATTAAGGTATGTTTTAAACATTTTGAAGTATATGTTATTAGAAGAAGATCAATTTACATTTTTTTGTTCTTCAATTTTAGTGACTTGGTTCATACAACAGAAAGCCTTCGACAATCAAAATTATCTTCTGTGAAAGCTGAAAAGGAGAGTGCCAATTTTGATTTTGTTTTGGAACCCTATAAACTTGAAAATGCAAGATTGAGTAAAGAAAATAATGAATTATATCTGGAGTTAATGAAACTGAGAGAGTGCTCAGAACAAAATATTAAAGGTAAATGAAAATGTAGTAATTTCTAAAATGCAGTATCTTTGCCCATCTTGTTTTATATGTAGAAAAGCTATAAAGATTATAATAATTTTATATGTACAGTTTTTAAACTTTGAATTAGAAAAGGTGATAGTCCAATAGCAACTTTTCTCATTGCTCAGGACACACTTCCATAATTTAAAGAAAAGATTTATTTTGGTTCACAGTTTGTAGCAGTTTCAGTCTCTAGTAACTAGATCCGAGGTAGAGGGGCATGGCAGGCTGCAAGCAGCAGCCCTCAAGGGAGGAAGAGGGATATATGATACCCTGCCAGACTGTGCCCACAACGACCCACCTGTTCCCACCAGACCGCACCTCCCAGCCTCCCACCCAGTTATCAGCCTTTCATTGAACTAACCCAGTACCACACACCCATGATCCAGTCACCTCCCAGACTAAACTTTATAGCAAGACCCTGTCTCAAAAACAAAACAAAGCAAAAACAAAAAAAAAGTCTTTGAATCTTCTTCATTTTAAGAGTTGAAAACTACATTGAAGAAGTGTGCACGTGAAACAGCAGATTTGAAATTTCTAAATAACCAATATGTTCACAAACTCAAAGTCATGGAGAAAGAGAGCAAAGCTAAAAATGACAAAATTCAACAACTTCAAGAAAAGAATTTGCATGCTGTGGTGCAAACTCCAGGTAAGTCTATTCCTTCTCAAAACAAAATTTGTTAAGAGTCCTCATGAAAACAATATTGAGAATTTTTCTTCATAAGGATCTACTAGTTTTTTTCAAGTACAAATCTTATCTTGGCCAGATGCTTAAAAGATAAATTATCAATGTGTTGTAGACCAAAGCAGGATCAATCTATTAAAAAAAATTATTTTCACTACTTGTAACATTAATTAAAATACTGCCTACTAATTCAAGTTATAACGTGACTTTTTTTTGCTACTTAAAGTTTTGGTTATCTGATCTTTTGACACTGCTTAATAAGCATGTGTATTTTGATTTTCACTGCCTTAAGCTCTTTACTTGATAGTTTTCTGCTGGAGATGATGTCTTGAGCTCCTAATAGTGAACACCACAAAGCAAACTCAGCTTTTATTCTTGCCAAAGCCTAATCCCCATCTAGTGGAGGAAGAGGTTAATTAACTTGGAGCACGTATGCCAAACAAGTAGGCATAGAAAACTTGTTTTATAGCCATGTCTTGTTGAGCTTTTCGGGAATAGAGATCAGGGTGGGAATTTACATATAAGGGAAAAGTATTTTATCAATATGTAATATGATCTAGAGACTCACTTTATATAACAAAAGCTAATCTGGAATATTTAATAGTGTTTTGTTTCTTAATTTTTTAAGACACAGTTTGTCTTTAAGGTGGCAAGAAGAGAAGCATTGCATTCAGACGCCAGCGAATGCAAATCGATGAGCCAGTTCCGCCCTCGGAAGTCAGTTCTTATCCAGTTCCACAGCCAGATGACCCTTACATTGCAGACCTCCTGCAAGTGGCTGATAACAGGTGCACTGGGAGCTGGGAGTATAGCTCAGTTGTGGAGCATGTGCTTAGCATGTGCGAGACCCTGGGCCAGTCCCCAGCTCTAATAATAATAATAATCTGATAATATTGTTTCAGTTAATGGATCACTGATGAGCTGTAAACTTATCGATAGGGAGCCTTTTATCTCATTGTATCCTCAACATGTATCACAGAACTGCACAGGCACTCAATACTTTCTTAATGATACAGAGTATTTTTACTTAAGTAAAAATTGAAACCAGTTTCAAATAGATTGTATATCTTGGGTTTCTGTCCTTACTCACTTTAAAATAATTTAATGCCATCAAGAACTTATTGTAGCAGAGTTGTTTAAACAGTTTCATTTCTAAGTAAGTTATTTTTACAGGAATCTTCCTTACTTTAGTTTTATTTCAAATGCTAGTTGGGTATTGTCTTGGTTACTTTTTCTCCTTGCTGAGACAAATACCTGACACCCAAAATTAGGGAAGGAAAGGTTTATTTGGCTTACAGTTTTTGGAGGTTTCAGTCCATAGTCAGCTGGCTCCAAGGCAGGGTAGCATGGCACAGGGGCAACATTTCAAGGCAGCAGAGTAAAAAGGGGGAAACAAAGCCTCTTCTCCTTCTTTATAGTGTATGCAGGCCACCCCCCAGTCACTAGGGCAGATGTAGCACTCACAAAATCTCTTTGCCCTCCTCTTACACTGGATGAGGATATTTACAGGGTAAGAACCCTGGCTCCCTACTGAGTCTCTCAGTTAAACTCCTGAACTTCTCAAGTTGACACAGTGTATCAACCACAGCAGGCATATATAGATTTATAACTAGACCTGAAATTCCTATCTCACAGTCCCTCTCACTCTGTATTTATACTTTCTTAAATTGGAATCAGATATAAGTCACATTTAATTAAAATTCATTAAGCCTGTCGAGCAAGGTGCTGTGCAAGTGTTCCGAGAGTGTAAAGATGAGTAAGGTGGTGCTCCCTCTTTTGAGAAGCACACAGTCCTGTAGTAGAGATGAGACCAGAGAAATACATGGACAGCTATTTGCAAAACTGGGGGGGATTCAAAGGCGCAAGTGAGCCAGCACTGGTGGCACTACGGAGATAGCTGGGAGAGCATTCACAGTGGGATATACTAGTGGAAATAGTGCACATAAGCACTTGGTAGACTGTGCTGAAAATATGGAGGAATAATCTGATCTATTAGTGTTAATAAATACTAATCTTTATAAAAGCATTGGTCCAAGAATTGATTAGGATCTCTTCACTCAGTTCTTCTCATACAATCTTGTGTTGTGTTTATATAGTTACTTAACCATGAAATATTTTGTGTTTTAATCTTCTGCTAGTTATAACCTAGGATTGTCAGATCATGTGCTAGTGTTAAAGAATTATTTGGGCTGAATTATTTGGGCTGCATAGGTGACATTAGTCTTTTGATTGTCTTGCTATTTTTAGTTTGCACATACACGTTTCTATTCAAGTCACTCAGGCATTTAGGAGTACACTTGTATATATATGCTTCTTCTAAATCAGACTAATAGAAAATTTTGTTTACAGTAATAGTAGGAATAAGCTGTGTTCAGCGTCACTCCTCCACCCTATGGAAAAATCCCTCTTAAAAGTAGACTTGGCTTCAGGCTTTATCATTCCAGTATGAAAGCCTGTTGTGTTGTGTTGAGGTAGTACAAATGCATTTGGGTATTTGCAGAATTGAGGTGATTTATACAAAGTCTTCATTCTCTTAGAATTTATAAATTTCAGAAAGAGTGTTTTGTTGTAGTTACTTGGAAAATTACATTTATCTCAATATTTTTCTTCTCTCCAAGATTGCAGAGTAGTTTATTAGACAATCTGAGTCTAACTGACATCCTAAAACAACATTTTAGTCCCTTATTTCACTTAATGATGTCCAGATTTTGAACCAGATTGTCAGTTTTCTAAACCTGAGGATTAGCAGCAGTACCTCCAAGAGTTGTCCTAAGATCAAAATACAATAGTGAAGTATTTTATTGCATAATGTATCTTAAGTTTCAAATTATTTGCCAGTCAGTTTTTAATCTAACAAAATTCTCCAAGATGATATATTATATTCATTTTGAGGCTTTGGGATCCTTTGACACAGCATTGATCCCTCATTGAGAAGCAAGAAGTATAAAATTTATAAAGTAATTACTTTGATTTCTTGCTATTTTTCTGCACACATACACTGACATCAATTGTAATTGTCTTTCAGGATCCAGGAACTTCAGCAAGAAGTCCACCAGCTACAAGAAAAGTTAGCAGTGATGGAAAGCGGTGTAAGAGATTACAGCAAGCAGGTAGAGTTTTTATTACCTGACTGTTTGGGGTTGAGATGGTTATGCCCCAATCGTTACTAGAACTGAGTTACATTTTATGTTATGATACTGTTTTTATATAGCTTTTGCCTTTTCCATTACCTTGTGAGTTGAGATAAGAGTCAGAATGGCTCAGATGGTCCTTTTCCTTCATTATTCACTGAAGTGAATAATATTTTTATTTTGTTTTGTTTTGTTTTTATTTTAGGTGAAACATTTGTCCAAATATGTTTTATAATTGTATTTATTTTCTTATTCTTATAGATTTTTTATTTTGAACATAAATGTCTTTAGAAATTATTCTTCTATGTTATTGTTTTAGTGTGTTTTCTCTGAAAGCATAAGTAACTCATAAAGCAATTTCTCGATGAAGTAAGGCGGTTAATAGATGTGAAGTTGTATCATAAGTATACCAAGCTTTGTCCTTCGCACTTTCTGTTGACGTCTTGGCTAAATTACAAGATTGCCTTCTTAACATACTTATTCACATTTAAACTGGATAACATATTTTTCATTTTCTGTACATGGCTGCATTTTTTTGGAGTGAAAGGATCTATACGTACAAATATGGATGTAACTTATCTGTTAGTATAACTTTTATGTTTGTAAGTACTTTGAAGAGTATTTGCATAAGGATGGAGTTAAAAGAAGGAAATCATGTCAAACCAGAAACTAACTTTATGGAGAGATGTTAAAAATATCAGATATGCAGGAGTTATTATCAGTGTTTTTCAGTTTATAATCACAAATCACATTTTGTTCCAGCTAACCAGTCTTCACTATCTCTATGAGGTGACTGAAGTATTTGGAGAAAATTGCTTGACCATTCTGATTGAAACCATCAATTTATTGTGGCTGTTAATCTTAGTTGAGGCCACTTTGCTATTTATCAGTTATTACTATTATTTTTCTTTTTACTTCAGTTTATTTTGTATTTCTCAGCACATATTCTGAATTTTGCACTACTAGGGCATAGCTCAGGGATAGATTGTATGCTTACCCAAACATAATAACAACAGTTTTTTTTTTTTGGTTTTTTTTTTTTTTTTTGCGGCACCGGGGATTGAACTCACAACCTCGCGCCTGCCAGAGCAGTCGCTTAAGGCACTGAGCCAAACTCCGGGCCCTGATTTTTTGAGGCAGGGTCGCACTATGTAGCTCAGGTCGGCCTTGCACCGCGTTGTAGCCCAAGCCGGCCTCGAACTCACAACGCTCCGCCTACCTCAGCCTCCCGAGTGCTGGGATTAAAGGCGTGCGCCACCACGCCCGGCTAACAACAGTTTATAATACCTCCCCTTCTCGTGATGCCATCTGAGAAAATAAACTTTTATTTTTACCTTTAATACTGGGCCAGGGATATAGCTCAGCAGCACAGCACCTGCCTGGCAATCATGAGGTTCTGAGTTTGATCCCCAGTACAAAAAAAAAAAAAAAACAAATTAGCAATACTTATACTCAGACTGTTAATAGGTAAGGGGTTGTTCTTCCTGCCCAAGGCCTAATTCAGATTCATCTCCAACGAAGAGTTCCTTGTACCTTAAAATCCAGTCATAGTGCCTCTAAAATACCACAATACTTTTTGCTTTTGTGTCACTGCTTGGAATATCTCTCTTCTCTTAGCATTCTTTATAATCCTGTTAGACATATTTTCATAAGGTCTTTGATAATTTCCACAGACACACTTATGCCAACTAAATCTCTTAGCTGCTTTGGTACCAAGTACCTATTTCCTCTATTCTGTCTGAATACCATATTCTGAAGCATTTGTTGGTTTACTTGCTAGATTTCCCTATAAAAAGGTATGTATTCCTGAAAGTGAGAGACCATGTTTTTATTTACTTTTTTGCCTAGTTTTGTGCTCAAGACTTGTTAAATTGAATGTTTTGGCTTTTCTTCTCTCTTCCTTTCCTTCTTTAAGAAAACCACAATCTGAAAGATGGTGAATGTGTCCAAATTCTTGTGTATGAATTAACATCAATTCTGTTAGTAGTTATATAATTATTTTGGTTTTTTTTTTTTGTTTGTTTGTTTGTTTTTTGCGGCACTGGGGACTGAAGTCACAACTTGGCACCTGCCAGACAGTGCTTAAGCCATTGAGCCAAACTCCTGGCCCTTACTTTTGGTTATTTATCTGTTGTTTTCTAAATAATAGATAATTATATTGACCCCCCCATGCCTCTTCTTTAATATCGAGAGTCAGTAGCAACAACTTAGTTTCCTTTGTGTTTTACATTTATTCCATATTTATTCCACCTGGCACTGAAGTTGTTGAGATTCAGTTCTAGTACTTGAGCATGTGTGCTATCTGCTTACAAGTTGCTGTTTATTTAAGCAATTGTTTATTCTTAGAGGGGGAGGGAACCCAAAATTAAAATAGAAGGAAAATATTTATGGAATGATACTGACAATACTTTAACATTTTCTGAATTACTTCCTTTTGCTCTGTGTATATGCATTACATATATGAATACAAATGTGAATGCTAATCTCTTGTATACATCGTGGGACATAAGAAAAACATGTCCAAGTAAATGTTCAATATTAACCATTGGGTTCAGACTGATTTTTTTAAAGTGATAGCTTGACTTTATGTCTGCAGATTGAGCTACGAGAACGAGAGATAGAGCGACTGTCAGTTGCTTTAGATGGTGGTCGCTCCCCAGATGTCTTGTCTCTGGAGACTAGAAATAAAACCAATGAAAAGCTGATTGCTCATTTAAATGTACAGGTAATAGCTCTTACCATTGTTGCACTGTATATGTAAAACTCTAGTTGTTCATAATGGTCTCTAATTTGTAAAAGTGACAGGGCTGTCCATTGAGGTATTATTTACAGAGGAAGAAAATTGGGTAGAGCCCAAGTATCTAGAAATAGGGTGCAACTATTGAAAAATCTTGTTCTTAAAGAATATTTAACAAGGCAGGAATTAAGATACATCATAATGGTAAAAACTTAGAATAAGCTGTGGGCACAGTGTGGTCTTCTGTTTGTGTCTTAAAAACTGAATATATGTACTTAGAAAACACTTAAAGGAACATAGCAAAATGTACTAGCAAAGCTTTTCTTTGTGTGATGAGATACCCTTCTTGATGGCTTTTTATATTGAAAATTTTATGAAAATTCTGTAATGCAAAAAGATGGCTTTAAATATATAATATATAAATATAAATTGTATATTATTTACATATATAAGAATATGTAATATATAAATATGTATATGTATAGGAATATACATCTTTCTCAAACCTGTAACTTGTATTCACTCATGCTGTGCATTTGACCTAAGGTTGAAAGAGCAGGAGAGTTCTACACTGTATGACATGTGACCTTTAAACATTTAGATATGTCAGCACTGCCTCAACTGTAACCAGACAGTACAGTAAATAAAAAATACCAGCACTAGCTGTAGGACAGTGCTGTCCAATATAAATGTGATGTCAGCCAAATATATGATTTAAACTTTTCAGCTAGCCCTTTAGAAAAATAGAAAGAGGTACATTTAATTTTAATAATGTATTTATCCTACTATATCCAGAATCTTATTTCAATATGTAATACTTTTATTCTTTTTTCCTTAACCAGGACTTTGAAATATTGTGTGTATTTTACATTTGTAGTGCATCTGATTTTGGATTAGCCAGACTTCAAGTGCTCAGTAGTCACATGTAGATGAAAGTGGCTACTATGTTTTAAACAGCACAGTTTCATTTCAGCATTGTGATATCTTTGTCATATTGTTGGATACTGTGGTGGGGGGAGAAGTTCACACAGGTTTCTTTCTTATTCTTCTGTGCTTGAAAACCAAAGCCAATTGGTATATATTTTCATTAATATGTAAGCACATGTTGTCAGTTTTGCAAATAAAATAAGTTTATAAATATAAAATAGCTATAGTTTAATTTCATTATCTTCTAAAAATACAGATTTTCAAAATATTTTTATAGTTCAGAATTTAAGATGATTTTCCAATTCATATACCTTATGATTATAAATTCAATTTAGGTTGACTTTCTTCAGCAAGCTAATAAAGACCTGGAGAAGCATATTCAAGAGCTTATGGAAACCAAGGAAACAGTGGCAACTGAAGTAGTTAATTTAAGTAACAAAAATGAAAAACTCTGCCAAGAATTAACTGAAATAGACCAGTTAGCACAGCAACTAGAAAGACATAAAGAAGAAGTACTTGAGACGGCTGATAAAGAACTTGGGGAAGCAAAGGTACTCTGTCTCATGTGAGAGTATTCATTAATTCTCCCAGAACACAGCAAAGCTTGGGTCCTTTTGATTCTACGTACAGGTTTTTTATTTATTTTGTGTATGTGTTGTTTTTCATTTCTTTGATAATTCAGAATTTTCTTAAGGATTGTTTACACCCTCTAAGCAATTGCATTTGTTGTAGTCGAGAGTTTTTCAAAAGCACACCTATTCTTGGATAGAGCCCCTAACTCTGTCCTGTTTTCTTGAAAATTTCTGTAAAGCTTGCCCTTTGCTCAAGAACCTTTCAAAGGTGTTTTAAAAGTCTATGTTCTTGCACATTTGCATGTTAGTAACTAATGTTTTTCATATTTAAGTTGCAAAAGATAAAATTTCTAGTCTTTCATAAATTCTGACCTCTTAAAACTGATCTCATGATTGTTCTAAATGTAGCCAGTGAAAACTAAATGGCTCTTTCTCCTTGAAATCTTTGCAGAATTTAATCCTGTTTTAACGTACTTTATCCTTGAATATCTTTTTATAATCACTTTACTATATCTGCCTAGAATAGAAAATGTGTAAATCAGAAAAATTTCCTGTAAGTTTCAAAGTATTAACATTTTCCTCTGAATAGTACTATCATTACAATAGTGATCAGTGGCTCAAAGTGACACATGTACCACAAATGTTGGCAAATATTTAAAAAGTAAAATATTATTGGAAAGACTGTATGCATATTAAGGATCCAAGTATTGACTTCTTAAAATTTTAAGTACATACCATTGTTCTACATAATTCTTAGAAAGCCTTTATGTCAGTAGATACAAACCAATTTGGAGCCTGCTGTTCTATAATGGAGTTGTTTTTATAGTATCATTTCTACTAACTAGTAAAACGGAAGGAAACTCTCAGTATAATAAAAACCATGAAAAGCCCACAGCAGATGTGATACTTGTAGTTGAAAAACTGAAACTTTTTCTGAAACCAGGAACATAGTCTCCTCATATCTGTTCAACATAGTACTAAATGTCCTAACCAGAAAAATTAGGCAAGAAAAAGAAGTGAAAGGCATGCAAATTGTTAATGAAGAGAATTACCTCTAGTCACAGAAAGCATGATCCTCCAAGTAGCAATCCTAAAGATTGTACCAAAAAACAAAAAGAACTAGTAAGTAAATTCAGCAAAGTTGCAGGTTACAAGTTAACCTACAAAAATTAGGTGTGATTGTATACTGTAGCAATAAAAAATCCAAAAAGGAAATTAAGAAATAATCTCATTTTCAATAACATCAAAAAGAACAAAAGTAAATTCTAAAATTTATATGGAGGCCAGGTGTTGTGGAGCACACCTATGATCCCGGCACTCAGGAGGCTGAGGCAGGAGGTTCACTGTGAGTTTGAGGCCAGCCTAGGTTGCATAGTGAGTTCAAGGTCAGCCAGAACTACATAGCGAGATCTTATCTCAAAAAGTGCGAGCGCAAGGCCTGCCTGAGCAACATAGTGCGACCCTGCCTCAATAAAACTAGGACCGGGAGTTTGGCTCAGCAGCTTAAGCGCCTGTCCGGCAGGTGCGAGTCTGTGAGTTGGATCCCCGGTGCCGCAAAAAAAAAAAAAAAAAGCAACAAAAACATTTATATGGAAACTCAAGAAACCTAGATAGCTAAAGTAGTGTTGAGAAAGGATATAATTAATACAATTTTGCTTTTGCATTTGTACTTTTACTTCCATTGCAACACTTACTCCTCTCTTTTGATCTCCTTTTACATCTTCTGTGCTGAGCATCTTCTTGCAACACACTGAATGTGGCATCTTGAGGCCCATGAACAATGCTCAGAAATGACAGATTGGCTTAACAGAAGATTCTTTTGGGCTTTGGCTATATTTTCATTTTGGCATTTTACCCTCCCAGTTGCAATAAAGGGGATCCAGATTGGTAAAAGCAGGTGGGGAGAAAGCATGTAGGATGATAAAATTAGGAAACTACAGCACCGTAAAAGATATCCTGAAATTCAAGGCCTAATGAAAGTCCTACCAGAATACAGGCAAAAAAAGATTCTAAAATGGCCCTTTTCTTTCAAGTGTTACAGATGCTGCCCTGTAAGCCTTCAGGATACTGAGAGATTAAAGAGAATCCTTAATTTGTACCCTCTTCGCTTAAGTTGAGTAGTAGTGCTGCAGCCTCAGGTCTTACTAGTTAGAAAAAACATGAACTGCTAGAATTATTACACAGTGATGTAGTGCTCAGTATTCTTAGGCTTCTGGATGTTTACCTAATAAACTTTTTTTTCCTAGAAAGAGATTAAAAGAAACCTCTGTGAAATGCGAAATCTTGAAGAAACAATGGCAAAACTTCAACTGGTGAGTTGGTATCATATTATAATAATGACATTTTTAGTAAAATTTTCTGTGCTTTATTTTGCATATGTATTTTTATTGAGCTGTAATTTACCTATCATAATACTCACCATTATACAGTGTTTTTAGTATAGTCACAAAGTTGTGCAACCACTCTTGACCATCTAAACCCAAAACTTTTTCATCACTTTAAGAAGAATCTTCATTCTCTTTATCAGCCACTCCCCATTCTCCTCTGATCCCCTGAAAACCATTCTTCTACTTCTAGTTTGTATGTATTTGTCTTTTCTGACTATTCGGTGTTAATGGAATCATGCAGTGTGTGGCCCACTGTGTGTGGCTTTTTTGCCTTCCCATGTTTTCAGGGTTTGTATACATTGTAGCATGTGTACATACTACTTTTCTTTTTACAGCTTATATTGTACTGTGTGGATATACAGTTTTGTATTTTTATAATTCTGTAATCTCTTATATAGTAATAGGTTGGAAGTGAAATTCAAATTTTAAAAGCCTGTTGGAAATTTAACATTGTTTAGATACTTTAAGATTTGTTAATTTATTGATGTTAAAATCAGCAATTGGTAATTACTTGATATATTTGCTATTAAAAAGTCAGTCCACTTCTAATAACTTTGTTTGGTGTGTTGCAAACTATTTTCCTAAGTCATACTGCTTATTGTTGTCTTCTTATGAGAAACATAGTAATCCCAGCAGAAACCTAAATATAGCATCCAGTCCAGCACCAGCAGAGGGAATATCCTGCTGACAGGTTGAAAGTGGGAGGTCACCTGGAAGACTGAGGTTTTTTGTTACTGTTTTTAAAAACCTGTTAAATTGGACATTTCTTCTAAGAGTGGAACAAAGATACAAATTTTCATGTGTTCTCATTATGTATACTTTTTATGCAGGCTAGCTGCAATGTTCTGGTGACATAGTCAGTTAAAAAGGAAACCATGTATTGATATGCTGATACATAGTAGGTGCTCAAATACTTGTTGATTTTTGTGTATATAAACATAGCATGTTATATCTTACCACTGCCCTCATAACCATAAACTTTAAATTTTGTATTGTACAAGTACATATTTAGAAAAAAAGTAGCATAATAAAAGGAAAGTAAACTCTCCTAATTCTACCATTCTCAAAGGAACACTGTTGCTATTTGGATTTTTATGTTGCTTTTAGCCACCTTTGATAGTCAACTTCAGTTGATACTCTATTTTATTAAAATGTGTGTACACATACATATATATGTGAATTACTATTATATAAATGTGCTAAAAATAATCTATTTTAAAGCCTAGGTTGGTGGCACATGCCTGTAATCCCATATAGTCAGAAGGCTGAGGCAGGAGAATCACAAATTTAAGGCCTGCCTGGACAACTTAGTGAGACTTTGTCTCAAAAATAAAAAGCCTTGGGGATGTGGCTCAGTGATAGAGCACTGGCCAAGCAAGCGTGCTTGAGACCCTAGGTTCAATCCCTGTCACCATCTTAAAAAAAAAAAAAAGTGAAGTTCTTTAACATTTTTGAAAGTTATTAGAAATCTTAATTATAGTATTAAAATTTTCAGGAATTAGACTTATGCCATAAAGAAAAAGAGAGACTGAGTGATGAACTCCTTCTAAAATCAGACCTGGAAACTGTTGTTCATCAGCTTGAACAAGAAAAGCAAAGACTTACCAAAAAAGTTGAAAGTTTTGCAGTGACAGGTAAGATGAAAAATGTTAATAACTTAAAAAATCGTTGTAATTTGCTCTTGATACATTAGTTTCCTTAGTAGATCTTTCATTCATTCAGTTAATTCTATGAACCAGCAACCATATTAGACACAATACTCTTAAAGTAGAAATCTTTCTCCCTCAAAGACCTTAAGAGTTTTTTTGTATTTTTGACTGGTTGGTTGGTACAGTGGACCCTGCATGAATATTTTGCAATAGAATTAATTCTTCAAGTCATACTTTGCAAATAATCATTTGCAATAGAAGTTTCTTAGAAAATACAATCAAAACTAAGGTGATGACCATTCTGAAATAGTACAAAATTAAAGTACAGAATCATTTTAAGGGAATGTAATCCGTTTACCTAAAACCTGTGCTTGGCTGTTTCTGTTTGATCACTCACTACCCCTTAGCTCCTCAATCCACTCAGGTTAGTTTCTGTCCCCACGTTATCAACAGAACTGCTCTTGTTAGGTGGGCATGGTGGCTCCTGTAATCCCAGGAGTCTGGGAAGCTGAAGCACAACTTAGTGACTTAGCACATACCTGTCTCAAAATTTAAAAAGGGCTAGGGAGATAATTTAGTGCAAAAGCCATGGATTCAATCCCCAGTACCACCAGAAACAAACAAAAAATACAAAAAACAGAAAACAAAAAAACCCACACCTGTTCTTGTTGAAATCATCATTCAAGTCTTGTTATGCTAACTCTAATGGACACTTTTCATTCATTAGTTTGTTTAGCTTCTTAGCATTTACCACAATTGCCCCTTCCTTCTCCCTCTCCTACTTCCTTCTTGCCTCTTTGGTCACTCCTTTTTGGGGTAAGTTTCCCAGTTCATCTTCCATTTTGCTTTACACACTATTCATTTGTAGCTTTTAGTCTACTTCCATTAGCATAATTGATCTTGACTGTGATTTTTATGCTTGAATGCTCAGCCAGTGTTTGGGATATAGTAAATGCTAAATATGTACCTACAGAATGAATGCAAGAAGAGATAGGAGTGAATCAGAACATATCAAGAATAATTCTTCCATGCCTCAGAGTTCTAGTGAGCACCCATTAAAATAGATTGAACTCTGTGAAATTGCCAGTACTGTACTTAGTTACTGTTGACTTATGAAAAGGTAATTTCTATGGTAAAAGCTAATAATAGTACTGATTCGGAGAAAGACCTGAGTTATTTTGATCTCTTCGTTTATATATGTGTATACTGTATTAAATTCAAGCTTAATGTTAAATTTGTTTATGTTATAATTGATTATTTACATATATTATTTTTAATTCATTTTCACATGCCTAGAAAGTACAATGTGGGAATTTATTGCTTCATTCTGTCTTTTATTGTTTCATTTTGGCATACTAAATAGTACCTACCCTATGATAAGACAAAATGAAGGGACTTTGTCTCATTGGACTTTCTTTAAACTTTAATACTTTGATTTTTTGTTTCTTCTCTCAATATTTACCTCTTTGTTCTATCTGGTACTTAACAGTGACACAAAACAGTTCATGATTTCTATACTTTCTAAAAGTTACTTATATTATTTATTTGGCTAAGTCACATTATAGATAGAATATTGGTTTATGGTTTAATTACTTTGAATTGCAGAAAGAGAACTTACTCTGGAAGTTGAGAGGATGAGACTAGAACATGGAATAAAACGTCGAGACAAGTTACCTTCTCGTTTAGACACGTTTCTCAAAGGTATAGAAGAAGAACGAGATTATTACAAGAAAGAGCTAGAAAGACTCCAACATATCGTACAGAAAAGATCTTGCTCTATAAATTACTGTGCACGTGAAAAAATTTCAGTACTTAAAACACCAGAAAAGGTAATATCCTTTTATAAGAATTGGTAAGGGAATATTATGAAACTCTACTGTTTTATTGTGTTAAATGTAATCTGGAGGCCAAGGATGCTGCTCAGTGGCACAGCGCCTGCCTGGCAAGCACAAGGTCCTGAGTACAATTCACAGTACAAAAAAAAAGAAATCTAACCTATTTGTATGTGCTTTTTGAAAGTTCTGATTTTGATTTCTGGTTTTTCTGTGATGTGTGCTGTGGGAACTCTGCATTAACTAGGAGAACTACTCAACAACAAAGTAGTGTACCAATTCCTGGAAATTAAGGAAAGGTTAAATAATTGATTCATGGGAGAAGTATAGAGGCCTCTGGCCTTCTGGAAACTGGAACCCAGAGGTTTATAGCCATCGACATTTCCTCTCTTTCTAGAATTGACTTTATGTATCAGTTACATTGTCTCCCTGATAGCAGAGTGGCTTTGTCCGCATGGCAAGCAGTATGGCTTCATGTCACTCTGGCATTGGTTAGACCAGCCAGAAAGGTGTGTCACTGTCTACTGACCAGGCACTTTTCCTATTAACTATTTTGTGAGAGACGGTAGAAATTTGAAGCAAGTGGTGTGCAGATTTTTTATTTGTTGCAACCGCATTTGCAAGTTGATAGTCTAAAGGTGTTCACCTTGAGAGCCAGCAGTATAGAGTCCCAGCAACTGGGGAACTAAAGCAGGAAGATTAAGGTCCAACTGGGCAACTTAGCAAGACCCCACCTCCAAAAAAAGTGATAGAGATACTCATTTTGTGTATCACTTTTTATTCCTATTATTCCTCTCTTTCTCCTCCTGCTGCTGCTGCTGCTGCTTCTCCTAATTCCACTACTACTTCTACTGCTGCTGCTGCTGCTGCTACCGCCTCCTTCTTCTTCTCCTACTCCTCTTCCTCTTCTTCCTTGTTTTCCTCCTCTTCTTTTGTTTTGTTTCATTTTATGGTGCTGAGGATCAAACTCAGAGCTTTGTGCTTGCTAGGCAAGTGCTCTGCCCCTCAGCTGTACCTGTAGGCCTGTATGTCATTTGGGTCTCCCATTGTATTTAAAGTTGATCGTGATTCATGAGAGATTAAAATCATATGTTTCTAAGTCTTATTTTTAGTGTCTTATAAGCATCATTTGAACTTTTTAGATTTTTTTTTCTCTTTCTTAAGTTTTAGGGTTATAGAAGTCCTGAAAGTTTACATGGCCCTAATATTGTTGACACACTAGGTAAAACTAGGGAAATTGAGGGGAAGACATTAAAACTCAAAATACCACCTTTTATATCTTTCCCTATGTCCATTGTCAGATAGTTTATTGTCTTCTGATAAGACTTTGCTTTTTAATCTCATTGGTTAATGGCTAAAGTTTGATTTACAGTTGTCAATGTAAACAGCATGCTGTTGCCTATTATAAGCAAAATAAACTGGTGAGAAAATACAGTGCAGGTTAATTTATATGTTACTGAGGTTTTTTTTGTTTTGTTTTTTTGTTTTTTGGGTTTTTTTTGTATATCCTTAGGATGTAGGGAAAATAAGCCATTGAGTTGATTTTTTTCATTATGTAGAAGAATCACAAAATTACTGATCAGTTTAATCAATAGCATTCAGTAGATAAAAATCTCAAAACTTTTTTCCTAAATACATGACACAGTTGCTTGATGTAGATTCACAATGGAAGGACAAGTGAGAGGTAATAGTTAGATACTGGTGCAATTAGGAGACACATTTTCTCCCCTTCATCTTACTTTCTTGAAGTGTTATAGTACCAGGCACAGACAAAGAATTCATTTTCTGGAGTTCAGAAAGTTAGGAAGTTCCGAGTATTTTTAGAACCCCAATAATAAATTGCAAGGATGGTGGAAAATAGTGGATAAATACATGAGTGAAAAGGGTGAGGTGTCAAACAGTTGTGAGTTCTGGAAACTGAGGAGTACATTCCCTACCTAAAATTAGGCATTTTAAACACATTAGAAGCACTTTGTGGATAAACAGCAAAGATTTCTCTCAAGCTGAATTTGGTATTAGCTTTAATGAGTTTTCAACTTATTTTATGACAGATTGTTAGGCACAGCTTCTTGGGATTGTAATAACTCAGGAAAAAACTGTCAATTTTTAATGTTAATGATCATTTTTTTATTTAATATTAATGATCTTTATCAGTAAAATCTTGTTGATTTTCATCTGTGTTGGGAGGGCCATATCTCCTTTCTACTTATACTCACCATAGTTCCCACTGTGAGTTTTCAGGATAGTGAAGCAGAAAGTGCTTTGTAGTTGGGGGCCTTATAAAAAGTTCCATCTCCACAAATTGTCTTTGTAACCTGGAAAGAAATTACCTAACTTCGTGCAAGCCTGTTTCATCATTTGCAAAAGGAGAAAGTATGTAACCATAACTTCTTGTGTTGATTAAATGAGATAATTGGTATAAGGTCCCGTAAATGGTTTATTTCTTTATTATTTGCTGGCTCAAGTCAAATCCGATCTAATGCTAAGTGCTGGGAATGAGACATGGAATATTAAGGTAGAGAAGATAGTTCCTGTCCTTGTAGCCTTCAGTACTCTGCATGTGTGTGCTTATTCTTGAGTGTTAGGAATAATGGAGTGGGACTTCTAACAAAATGGCGAACCAGAGAACACCGTGATAGGGGAACTCCCTCAAAGGTACCATCCAAATGCTAGAATATAAAAAAAGAGAGAAGAAAACAAAGAGGGAGATGGGTCCTCTGGACCCAAGAAGAATCTAAAACGAGAATTGAAGCCCACAGAAAGAGTAAAAAAAAAAAGAAGTAACCAAACAAAGGCAGAGGCTGGTGGCACCTCTGATGGGAGCCAAACCCAATTAGTAGTGTGGAGCGTCCTGGGAAAGTGCAATTAAAGTGCTGCGACCAAATAAAGTGTGGAGATCCAGCGGTGGCGACAATGGAGGTGACAATCGATTGTAGGACAAGGTGGACTGAAGCATGCGAGTGGGTAAGCACGGCTGGTCCCAACCCCATGAGGGAGAGTGAGGGACTGGCATCCATCTTGAGACCAGAACCGCACTTAATTGGTCACAGTCCCAAAGAAACTGCTCCCACCAAACCCCAGAGGGTCCTGGCGAGTGACCGGCTAGGTCTGGAGACCAAGGCTGCACGCGCGCCATAGGGGTGGCAGGGAAAGTTTTGCGGACAACCGGCACAGGTTCCCAGGCAGCGGCCCCGCCCCCGCGCACTGTACCAGACATCCACGGAGTGGAGACAGGCTGGGGAAAGGCAGCGAACCAACAGGGGCTCACCCCAGAGAAACCACAAGACTCCTGAACAACCCAGGAAAATGCCAAGACAGAAAGGTAGAGGGTGCTCTCTAGCCTCCGATTCAAGCAGAGCAAATTCAGGAGAAGCAAATGCAGAAGAGGTTGGGAGCCCAACAATTAAAATTTCTGAGGCGATGAAAACTGAAGTGGGGAGACAACTCCATGAAGCTATAAAAGAAATTAGAGCGGTACTGTTGACTCAGCTGAGAATAGAAATGAAATTCATAATAAAGGAATCGCTAGGCATCTCTAAAGGAGATACAGTCGAAAAGGTGGAGTGTGGAAAATCAAAAGAGATTCAGAGAGACTACCAGGAAATCAAAGACTCCAATGAAAGTTGGCAGAACCACCTAAAGGAAACTAAAGATAGTCTTTCAAATCTGGAAGACAGGCTAGAAGTCTGGGATGGAGAAAGGAAAGATCTCCTAAAAATAATAAGAAACCTGGAAGCAGCAGTGCAACGGCTGCAAGACAACCCAAGGAAATATAACTTACGAATAAAAGGTGTGAGTGAAAAAGCAGGGGTCAATACAGATCAACTTAAAAGCCTGTTTACAGAAATAATTTCAGAAAACTTTACAAGCATGGGAATAGGAAGAGACTTTCAGATAAGTGAAGCATATGGAACTCCAGCTAAACATGACCAAAGTATGTCTACACCCAGACATATAATAATCAAGATTCCAGAAATTGAACACAAAAACAAAATATTAAAAGCTATTAGAGAAAAGAGACAGATTACCTACAAAGGAAGGCCCATCAGAATCATGACAGACTTCTCAACACAAACTATCAGGTCAAGAAGAGCTTAGAGTAAAGTATTTCAAGCCCTGAAGAAAAATAACTTCCAACCCAGATTGATGTACCCTGCAAAATTATCTTTCAAAATCAACGGAGAAACAAGATACTTCCACGACAAAGAACAACTAAAGGAATTTATGACAACCAAGCCAACCCTACAAAGAATACTGAAGGACATTCTCGAGAGAGAGAAAAAAGTCCACAGCTCCAGAAACAGCGACAGAGGGATAACACTGAGCGGGGCAGACAAATGAATAATCCATCATTGGGGTTTAAGTCCAGTATTGTTTCCAATGAGCTGTTTAGTTTAATCTTATTCTACCTCGACCTGCTTAACTTTATTATATATAATGACAAAGACAGCTATTTTAAAGATAACAAAATTTATTAGGGTAACTACTTTAATGATATTCGACCACCTTGTTTCAAAACCAGGTATTGCTTTCACTGTTCTGTTTTGAGGGATTTTAACCTATCTTTGTTTGATTGCATTACAAAAGATGATATAGGCAACCGCCTAGAAGATAATATGAGGCATTATAGAAATCAACGCTACATTACTATGTATTGCTTCCATTATTTTATTTGTTATCAGTTTTATCCAGTACTATTTCATTCGACTACATTAGGCCAATTGGTAAGGGCAATTATTTTGAAGACAATAAGAGGTATTACAAGGGGAACCAAGGAAGGAAGGAAGGGAAAAGGAAAAAGGCATAGATCTGTATGAGGGTATACATAAGATAGTTTGAAAGACTGTGTTACTAAATGCATTAACTGGTGAGAGAGAACAGTTGATATTCATATGATTAGACCAATCTTACATGTCTTTATCTGTCAATCTGAACAACCCCCTTGAAGGTAACGATATGCAATGTCACAACTACTGTAAAATTCCAATCATCTCATTTCGTAAACCTATAATGTTACAGTATCGGATATGTTGTTGTTGTTTGTTGATCCCTTTAGTTTTTAGTTTCTCTTCTTTACGACCATTCTTTTATTCTTTATTGGTTTCATTCTGAATTATCTTGCTTGATTATATTAGACCTCATGATATGGGCAGTTATTTTAAAGATAACAAGAGGTATTCTAAGGGGAAAGGAGTAAGGAAGGAAGGGAAAAGGAAAAAGACATAAATTTATAAAATAGGTATACATAGGACAGTTAAAATGACTATATTACTAAATGCGTTAGCTATTGAAAAAGAAAAGTTAATACTCATGATTTGATAAATTTTGCATGTCTGTATCTGTCAATCTGAACAACCCCTATGAAGGTAACAATATGCAATATTGTAACTACTGCCAAATTTCAACCATCTCATTGTGTAAACCTACAATGTTATCGTATCATATTTGTTGTTGTCATTTGTCTGTCTTTTTTGCTTTTTGTTTCTGTCTTCTGTGTCCACTTTTTCTTAAATAAATTTAAAAAAAGGAATAATGGAGTGGTGAAGGGGAATGAAGTATTACACATTAACACTAATATAAATACTGTATACAAGATACATTTAGAGAAGAATTAAAGAGTTTTCATTTAAGTAGATCAGCCAATGTGCAGGGAACTGGTGGTTTACTAGGACTGAACATATAGAGAACTTTTAAACATGTAGTGAACTTTTAAATCTCATTTATGATAAATGTTAATAAAGAATGTACCAGAATGGTTCAGAAGACTATGTAAGAACATACAAGATTTAAATTAGATTGGAAAATTTGAAAAGATTTTTTGCAGAACGTGACATTTAAGCTGAAACCTAAATAGTAATGAAAATGGACTACTATATTTGTTGAGCTTTCCTTTTCTAGAATCAATATAGACTGCTTCCTTTCTGTAAGATTTCCTTATTTAGATATAGTCAAGTTGTAGGTTTTCTTTTACAGTATTAAACCTTAACTCCTGAGATCGTAATCTGCTTTCTCTGGTAAAATGTCTTGTCCTTTAAGGGATCCAGATAGCTAATCTCATCCATTGTGCCTTGAGTTTTGCTTATTTAGTCACGGGGGTACCTTGTGTCCAAGTGGACAGTGAGTGAGCAGTACCTCACCAAGTCTATATTAGCATAGTATACACAGTAGATACTGAGTAATAAAGGCTGAAACCCTTTCTAGTATGTCAGATTATCACATTATCCCTATGTGGGCCTTTTACATTTAGTACTTTAATATTAAAATACTATAAATGTGCTCTTTATTTTTTATTTTCACAGGGTAATCTTCAGATTTCATTTTTATTGTGAAATGTTTATTGGAAAATAGAGCAGTCATAACAAAAAAAGTAGTCATATAGCTGGTTTCTTTTGATTCATTGAGGCAAAAGTTTTGTGCTAATAATTTTCTGGATAATGTTTCATGTCTATCTTTTATTCTAAACAATTTCAGTGACTATAATAATATGCAATGTGCTGATTGTTGTTACTCTCTTATTAGCTGGTTATGAAATTGTTTTGCTTTGGTTTCTTTTTGTTTAAAATAAAAACACATATGTGTATATATATGTGTATATATATATATATATATATATATATATAAAATACCAAAGATATGGGTCTTTTATATTGTTGTAGAATAGTATGCATATAGTTGTTCTAGAAACATTAAAAATACTTAAGTCAGTGAACGTCCGTAATGTATACTGCCTGGTAGAAATACTTACATTTATCTGACTGCAGAAATATACCTCATATAATCTTGATATTCAGTCATGGAAAACATCAGGAGTGTGCTATGCTGTTGTATACACTGGGTTAACAGGCACACCTATACTCTCCTGGTCCCTTCCCTGGAAAGGGTTCTAAATTAGTGATTTTCAGAAATTGTCATATACCAGAATCACTTGGAAGGCTTGGTAAAACACAGTAGCCCCTACCCTCAGTATTTCTAAGTTACTACATACAAATTGGTATGTATAACAAGTTCCTAGATATTACTGATGCGTCTGTTCTAGGACTTACACTCTACCACGAATATGAACAGTGCCAGAATGACGGTCAGCACATCTAATGGAATCTGATCGAGTAATGTCATTAGTGACTAAGTCCCCTCCTGGGAACCTAAAGTCCAGGAGTTTACTCCAGTATTGCCAGGGCTTTCATCTGCTTAATTATTTTATAAAGTATGTTGTTGTTTTTTTGTATCCAGAATCAAACTCATGATCTTGCACTTGCCAGGCAGGCACACTGTGCTGCAGAGCTATATCCCTAGCCCAGTATGTTCTTTTTGTTCGTTGGCCACTTTCTATCAGTCTCATCATCAGTGTCTTTGTGATAACCATGGAAAATTATGACAAATGATAACTTCTCTTTTAATTATGTTTCAGGGAGATTACAATTCAGAAATTCATCTGGTCACAAGAGAAAGAGATGAACTTCAGTGCATGCTAGAAAGATTTGAAAAATATATGGAAGATATACAGTGCAATGTTAAATTATTGACAGCAGAAAGAGATAAACTAAGTGTCTTATATAATGAAGTAAGAAGTTTATTATAATTAACTCAATAGATTATTTAGAACGAGTTACATAACTATAATGGATCCAATATATATCCTGCAGATTTCTGTCTATGGACTGTATAAGAGTTCCTCATATTTATAAGTAGTAGAAGTTTCTGTTGTTATCCAGTTCTCACAGAAGAAATTTCTTTTCTTTTTATTTCAATCTTTTCTAGCCTGTCTGTGTTTTAGGTCAATTACAGATAATCGTCTTTTTCTACAAGTACCTGACTCTGAGCCAAATTTATCCTTGATTTAGACATGCCCCAGTATGCCTGAATCCCAGGGACAGACTTGGGTAGCAACCACTGTTTGGAATGGTAGCTGTTAAGGGCTTACCCTCTAGTGACAAAAAGGCATCTCTAGGGAGGCAGATTTGGTGTAGCCTGGCCTTGTTACACAGCCTCAGTTGTCAGAGGTCATAGTGAGTGTACAAAGCCTAGTCTGTTCCCATTCCCATCTCCCATGAATTGCTAGTGCTGCTTTGACGGGGGAAAAGGCATGTAAGTTAGAAGGTTGAGATAACAGAACTGTTTTCATTTTTTGAGCTTTTTTAGGATTTGACTATGCAACTTGATCCAGTTCTGGGCTTTCCCATAGTTGACTTAGATTTGATTTTTCTTGGGTCTGCTTAGTTAATTCCTACTTGTCTGTCTGCCATCTAGTTTTCAACATTTTGTAACTGTCACCTCTCAATCTCCTTGTCCTTTTGGTGTTACTATTTAATTTTAATCCTTTTATTCTCATTTTGTTGGCATTTGGGAAGACAGTAAAAATAGAATGTGTTCAGTATGCCTTTTTTTAAAACAGGGAGCATATCCATGTTTTTCAGTTAATGTCTTTTAATTCTTTAAGGCTCAAGAAGAATTGTGTGCACTAAGACAGCAATCAACTCACACCACCACCCCCAGTAGTCTTGTTAATATTATGGAAAAGGAAAAGGAACTTGCCTTATCTGACTTAAGAAGAATTATGGCAGAAAAGGAAGATTTAAGAGAAAAGTTAAAAGTAAGTAATAAAATTGACATATTTTTGGAACATAATTTATTAAGAAAGAGATCTTCATGCATGTGTTCATTTGACATTACTGTTTAGAATGTACAACTACATGGACGGCATAAAACAGCACGCCATCCTGGTTCAGACCACCTTGGTATGCCTGGTCTCCATCTAAGAATGATTTTTGCATTTTTAAACTGTTAAAAAATATCTAAAGAGGAAGAATGTTTCACTGTTGATAAATAAAGTGTTGTTGGACTTTGTTTACATACTGGCTGTAGCTTTTTATGTGGTCCAGTGGCAATCTATCTCTGAACTTAAGGAAGTTTTTCATGTGGAAAGCTGTGAAATTTGCACCTACCACACAATTCACCCATTTAAAGTGTATAGTGTACTCACAGTCTTGGGCAACCATCACCACAGTCAGCTTTAGTTCTTGTCACCACAGTGAGATGCTTGGTACCTGTTAATATCACATCCTGTTTCTCCTGAGGTCTCCTCACTGTAGGCAACCACTAATTCATTCTCTGCCTCTGTGGATGTGTCTGCCTTGGACATTTCATGTAAAAGTGTAGGTGTCACGCCCCTGCTCCCCCCAACACACACACACTGAGGATTGAATCCAGGGCATAAGAGGCAAGCCCTCCACCCCTGAGCTAATTCCCCAGTTTAAATATGTGATTATGATGTCTGGTTTCTCATTATAAGGTTTTCAAGGTTCATTCGTGAATAGCATTTGTATGAATGTTTGTGTACAGCTTCTTGTGTGAATGTTTCCATTTTGCTTGGGTCAATCAATACCTGTTAACTCTAGGTCATAGCCCAAGTCTGGCTTTAACCACCAAGGCTAGGCGGTTTTCCACATTTGGCCATACCATTTCATGTTCCCACTGGCCATGAATACTGGTTCTGATTTTTTCACATCCTCACCAGTACTTATTATTACCTGCTTTTTTCAGTCATATGTATCCTAGTAGGTGTGAAATATTCTTTGTAGTTCTGATTGCGTTTCCCAAGTAGTTAATGATGATGAGCATCTTTTCATGTGTCTTTTGTCTATTCTGTATCTTGTTTTTTTTTTTAATTCAGATCATTTATCCATTTTTATATTGGATTGTTTACCTCTTTTTTTTTTTTTTTTTTTTTTTTTTTTTTTTTTTTTTTTTTTTTTTTTTTTTTTTTTTTTTTTTTTTTTTTTTTTTTTTTTTTTTTTTTTTTTTTTTTTTTTTTTTTTTTTTTTTTTTTTTTTTTTTTTTTTTTTTTTTTTTTTTTTTTTTTTTTTTTTTTTTTT
>RJWM01007999.1:0-14825 GCA_004363535.1 Dasyprocta punctata | reverse complement strand
CTGCCAGACAGGCGCTTAAGCTGCTGAGCCAAACTCCCAGCCCTGGTTTTTTGAGGCAGGGTTGCACTATGTAGCTCAGGCCGGCCTTACTCTCTACCTCATTATTTTGACTTGTAAGAGCTCTTTATATATTCTTGATATGATCAGCCCCTTATCAGATCTGCAGTTTGTAATTACTTCTCATTGTTTTTGTTTTTGTTTTTTTGGTACCAGGAATCAAACTCATGAGTTTGTGTTTGCTAGGTAGGCGTTTATGCTGCTGAGCTATATCTCCGGCCCCAATACTTCTCATTCTGTGGGTCTTCCTTTTACTTTCTTAATGGTCTCTTTGAAGCACAGTTTTTATTTTATTTTATTTATTTATTTATTTATTTATTTTATTTTGAAGATAGTAAAATCCAACAGGACATAACAGAACAAAGTCAATCAAAACAAAGCAGCAGAACTGGTATAGAACTTCGAAGAAAGATACTGTGGAAACAATAGCTACTATAGTATATCTTGTTATCTTCAGAATAGCTGACCATTCAAACAGGTATAGTAGAATTGAACCAAAAGCAAAACAGAATAAAACCAATAAAAA
Source organism: Dasyprocta punctata (assembly GCA_004363535.1). Lineage (NCBI taxonomy): Eukaryota > Metazoa > Chordata > Mammalia > Rodentia > Dasyproctidae > Dasyprocta > Dasyprocta punctata. The sequence goes on along the minus strand of RJWM01007999.1, from coordinate 14,242 downwards.
AATATAAAATAAAGCAAAAAAATAATGATAATAATCATAGGAAAGCAAAACAATGAGAACCATATTGGACCTCGAAGACAAGACAGAAGAGAATCCCCCATATTTGCTACATTGCCTACTGTCATTTTCCAAAGAGATGCTCAGGTTGCCAGCCCCAGACCTACAAAATCAACGAAACAATACTAACATTTAGTTGCTTAATGTTCCTTAGTTGCTATCAATTTAGCCAGACCTCCAAACCAGCAGGTTGCTTGGGGCAGGGTGGGGGGGGTGGCATTGTCCTTGATTCTAAGCCTGCGCGCCGGTAGACCTATGCGAGGTGCATGTTTCTCTTCCTGGAGTCCGCGCCAGTGGCACAGTTCCCCGGAAGGCAGATTAATTGTCCTCTGGTCAGAGTCGCTCAGGCCCAGTGGGGTGGGTCCTCGAGGGGTCCATTCTTGTTCTCTTCTGGGAGTCCGGCTGGTCGCTGGTTGCACAGTCCCCCGAAAGGCAGATTAGTTGTCCTCTGGTCGGAACCGCTTGGCCCCGAAGCACAGTTTTTAATTCAGATGAAGTCTTTATTTTTTTTCCTTTGGCATCATTCTTGGGGGCAGTATTTTATATTTACTTTTTATAATCTCAAAAAATGTGTTAATACATGTAAGCTTTACAGTGCTCAGAGCATTATAATACCAAATAGTTATTATGAATTCCATAGTTTACTTACAATATTATTAAATTAATGCTTTGAAAGTGGCAGCCGGCAGTTGGGCACAGTGGCACATGTTTGTAATCCTAGCTACTCAGAAAGCAAAAGCCAGGAAGACCACAAGTTTGAGGTCATCTTGTGGTGGCAATTTAGATCTTATCTCAAAATAAAAAACAAAAGGGCTGGAGAAGTAGTTCAGTGATTAGAGTGCTTAGCTAGCTTGTGCTAGGCTCTGACTTTAATGCTCAACACCACAGAAAGGAAGGAGGGAGAGAGGAGCTAAAATTTGAAATAAAATCATTAAGCATTTTAAGGATAATCTGTGTGTCACAAATTTTCAGTTAAAGTTTCATACTCAAAATACAGTTTAAGAATATTTTTAATTGGAATCCTTTAGAATACTGCCTTCTAGAAAGTGTTTTCTAATTTTAAAAGAAAAGCCCTAAAATTACCAAATAGAAAACTTCTGTGCAGTATGGCAGCTCCTAACACAATCTACTCATTTACCCTTTTTCTTATTTGTTAGAATGACCAAGAAATGTAAAAAGAGGATTTAAAAAATGTGATATTACTGAAAACTTGGAAGAGGCAATAACCAAATTACCAGAATCCTTCTAGTAGCAGGGTTTTGTGAGTTTACAACAGATCTTTTACCTAAAACTGTACTAGTCACTTGGATCATAAAGCTTTCTCTACAAGTCTAGACAATATTAATAAACTCTTCCTGAAAGCTTCTCTCTCAGTTAATAACCAAGTCCTGTCAGTGCTGCCTCTTAAAGAACACTGAACATTTATTAAGCCTTTTCCGTGTGGGGGGTCCTGTTTGAGTGTTTTTTACATGAGCTATCAGTAAATCTTCATAAAAGTCTTCTGTTGGTTAGGTATTGCTTACAGATGAGGTGACACTGAGTTTACATAACTTGCCTAACCTCACTGAGCGATGAGTCACAAGGAGTCTGGCTCCTGAGTTTGTTATTTTCTCTAAGTTTGTTTATATCTTTGTGTTCTCTTGATAGCATTCTATTCTGGTCGTCAATCTTTTTCACCTATATTATTGTTTTAGAGGCTTCTGTACTTCATTTTGCTCATTTGAACTTACATTTAACACTGACGTTGGAGTTGTCTTTCAGAGATAGATGACCATGCCCATCATTTCATATTCAAAATCCATTAACTATTTTCAAGGACTTTAGTGATTACTTCTTTTCCATAAATTTACTTCTGCTGCCCAACCCCAGCCCCCTTTTTGTCAAGACTCCAGCTTAATGGACTTTTTCTTGTCTACAGCCTTCTATAGTCCCCTTTTCTAGCTAATTCATCCTTTACATCTTGATTAAACATCATTTTCTGAGGAAGTGAACCTTCCAGACTCTAGAGTGCTTTTGATACATGACCATTGCACTTCTTTTCCTAGAAGAATATTCCTGAATTTTATTTTTAGTCTCTTGTTTAAAGTCTGTTTTTTCTACCGACTCTTGCAACTATGAAATCAGAGACTGTCCAGTTTATTCACTGCTGTATCCCTAACTCTTTGCTTGATACTTTCTGTAGAGCATATATTCAGTTAATACTGATTGAATAATTTAATAAATAACAAATAATTTTTTTTTCTTTTTTTTATTTTAAAGATAGTAAAATACAACAGAACATAACAAATAAAGTCATTCAAAACAAAGCAGTAGGAGTGGTACAGAACCTCGAAGACCAACAATATGAGTACAATAGCTACTATAGCATACCTTGCTATCTTCAAATCAGCTGACCATTCCAACAGGTGTAGTAGGATTGAACCAAAAACAAAACGATACAAAATCAATAAAAACAGAATGTAAAATAAAGGAAAAAAAAGAGAAAAATAGTAACGATCAGAGTAAAACAAAATGGTGAGAACCACATTGGGCCTCGAAGAACAGACAGAAGAGAATCCCCCGTATCTGCAACATTGCCTACTGTGATCATACAAAGAGACATTCAGGGTGCCGTTCAGAGGCCTGCAAAATCTATGAAAAAACACTAGTGTCTAGTTGCTTTATGTACCTTAGTTGCCATCAATTTAGCCAGACCTCAGAGCCAGCACCTTGCTTACCGGGGGGGGGGGGTGATGTCCTTGATTCTGAGCCCGCGCACCGGTGTCCCTCAGTCCCAGCGAGTTGGGGTCTGGTTGGACTGGTTCTGGTTCTCTTCCAGGGTGGCAGAGCCCCCATCCCCGGAAGGCGGATCAGTTCTCCCTTGATGCAAGCTGGCACCGCGTGGTGCCGGCGTGTTGCGGTCCAGTTGGACCGGTTCTGGTTCTCTTCCGGGGTGGCGGAGCCCCCATACCTGGAAGGCGGATCAGTTCTCCCTTGATGCAAGCTGGTGCTGAATGGTGCCGGTGCTTTGTGGTCCGGTTGGACCGGTTCTGGTTCTCTTCTGGGGTGGCGGAGCCCCCATCCCCGGAAGGCGGATCAGTTCTCCAAATAACAAATAATTTGATAAAATAATTAAAGCACAATGATCCTTTTAACCAAATATATAATCCAAACATCAAATGTGTTTTTTTAATCATTAATAACATGGAACCAAGCATAGTGGTACATGCCTGTAATCCCGGTTGCTGAGGAGGCTGAGGCAGGAAGATTCAAAAGTTGGAGATCAGCCTGGACAACTTGTTGAGAAGTTATCTCAAAAATATTTTTTAAAAAGGGGGGGCAACTGAGATAAACTCAGTGGTGGAACATTTGCCTAGTATGTGTAAGGCCCTAGGTTCAGTCCCCAACACTGAGAAAAAGAGAAAGAGAAAAATAAATAAATAAATATTAATCTCTACTAGGAAAACTCCATGAACAAATTATATTGCTTGTCCTGGACTTAACTAGCAGTAAGCTTTGGATGAGGTGATATAATCAGGAAACTAACCTTGTGTTTGTCCTGCTGAGTCCTTTCTTGAAGCTCTGATCTCATGCCTGATCTCATGGGTTCTGTTTCCTATACTTGTCTTGTACTCTTGTTTTTGTTTTTTGTTTTTGTTTTTTCTTAATATTTTCTCTTTTGAAGGCCTACTTTCCAGTTTGTTGTCTGTCCTGCTGATTTTTCCCTTTCTATAGTTGTGCTAATGTGGATTGAGCTGTATGAACCTATATTAATGAATTCATACCACTGTATGTCCTTTGCTGTAATCACATATGGAGGTAGAGAGTGTAAAAATGAGAACCTAATGTGCTTTTTTTTAGATACCAAAAGCATTGTTTTTATGAAATGTATAATGACTTACTTTCTAAAACATTTCTGTTTTATGAAAAGACAAGTATAATAGTAGTCTAAACTTATTGCCTAACTTGGTGATTTTTGTTTTATTACCTGATATAAATAAACATTTTCTGTTAAATTCTCTTTCAGAATATCGAGGAAATGAGTGCTTTTGGCAAATCAGAATTAGAGAAAACTATTGAACATTTGACGCGTGTTAATCATCAGGTAATTGATCAAACTGGATTTGGGGTATAATATTATATGAAAGACTGTCAATTTTGGCTTTAATACACTGGTTTTTTAAAATTGCAAAGTAATTAATAAAATTGTATAGCAGTGAATAGGAATATGTACTTTGAAGGCTGATTACTTAGGTTCAGATCCATCTCTCTCCTGCTGTATCTATAGACAAGTTACTTGACCTTTCTCACCCTCAATTTCTTATAAAGCAGAATTAGTGCTTCTTAGGGTTTTTGTGAAAATTGAATAGATTAATAATACATGGAAAGAATTTACAAGAAGGAGCACCCGGCATATTTCAATAATTATTGTAGCTTTGGTCTTACAAAAATTAATTACAAAATATATACACATGGAGTAAAAATGAAATTCACTGTCATTCATCATTACTGTCCTCCCTCAATAACCATGGAGGATTGGTTTCAGGAAGCCTTTAGGTAACAAAATCCTAGGATGTGCAAGTCCCTTGTATGAAATGGCATAGTATTTGCATATAACCTATGCGTATCCTTCTGTATACTTTAAATCATCTCTAAATCACTTACAAAATCTAATGCACTATAAGTGCTATATAAATAGTTGCTGTTCTGTATTGCTTAAGGAATAGTTATAAGAAAAAAATTCTGTACATGTTCAGTACAAATGCAACTGCCATAGGTCTAACTACGTAGTTGGCTAAATCTGCAAATGTGGAACCCATGGATATAGAGGACTAACTGTCCTCTAAGAATAAGATTTTTGATACTTTAGGGTGCTTTCTGACAGTCTTTTCTATTTTGTTTTGGTTACTTTTTATCATTATGTCGTCACTTGTTATTTATTTGCCTTCTAATTCTATCATCTGAGTCATTTGATTTTTCACCTTATCACGGTTTATATTTTCCTGCTTTTTTTTGGATGCCGGTTAATTACAGATTATATGGCAAGGCATTGTGAATTTTCCCCTATCAATTGCTAATTTGTATTCTTCTAAATACTCTTAAGTTTGTTCTGGGATGCAATTAAATTATGTGGAAAGTAGCCTGAATCTTTTTAGTCTTGCTTCTAAGCTTCCTTAGGCAGAACCAAAGTAACGTGTAGTGTTGAACTAATTTTGTTTCACTGCTGAGGTAAAACCCTTTTCGGTAGGTACCTGCTGTCTGTTGAAAATGGTAAGGTTTTCAAATGACCAGTGGAGACAGGTACTATTCCTGGCCCTACATGAGCCTTGAATTTATTCTTTCTACTTCCTGATGGTTCTTTCCCTGGCCTTGGTTGCTTAGTTCTCTGTGCTGAGCTCTACTTAGCTGGAATTGTAAGGGATAATTACCTGTATAGATCTCTGGATCTTTCATTCTGCAGTTCTTGCCCGTGATCTTCTTTGCAACTTTTTGGCTGTCATTCCTGCCTTTTGAACTTGGGTGACCACCAGTCTTCATCTGGCTTCTTTTTCCTATGCCCCAGTCTGGAAGTTATCCAGGCATTACACTGTAGCAGTCATTTGCTTCTCATCTCATCGGGTCTGTGCCTGTCATTGTCTTTTGCCCAGTGTCTTGAAAATTACTTTTTCCTGTATTTAGCCCAATTTTTTAGTTATTTCAGGAGTCGTTTCTGTAAATCTGATCCCTGTCACTCCAGCTTGACCAGAACTTTAAAGCAAGAATAAGCTGGAATGCACTTCTGAAGAAAGTAGTGCATTTTACTAGAATGAAACTAGAAGACAGGGAATATGAAAGAAGTTAAAATGTTAGCGAATAGAGCGATAAGATCTAATCTGTACTTAGTTGAATATGAATTTATATGTTAATACAATTTAAGGACTGTATAGTAAAATATGTGGGAGAGACAGTATTGAAGAAATAATGGCTGATTATTCTCTAGACATTATGAAAACACAGAAATACTGATTTTCAAAAGGCACACTGAATTCCAGAAGAATGACAAATCCCAGTCAAAATAAATAAAAATACATACTTTAAAAAATATAAGGCAGCTGGGCGTGGTGGCATATGCCTTTAATCCCAGCACTCAGGAGGCTGGGGTAGGAGGAGCCTTGTGAGTTTGAGGCTGACTTGGGCTACAACGCGAGCACAAGGCCGGCCTGAGCTACATAGTGCGACTCTGCCTTAAAAAACTAGGGTTGGGGGTTTTGGCTCAGTGGCTTAAGCACCTGTCTGGCAGGCGCGAGGTTGTGAGTTTGATCCCCGGTGCCGCAAAAAAAAAAAAGATACCTCTGGATAAATGTGTAAGAATCATTACAGAACACATTATGCAGCCTCACTGAAAGTCAATAAAAAAGACCTAATTAAGTGGAGAGATGCATCAAGTTTATATTTAAAAAAGTGACCGATACAATGTTTATAAAATTAAGTTCTCTCCAAGTTGTCCTCTAAAGTCACATAATTCTGGCTGAAATCCCAAGGGGTGTGTATATGTTAGGATTTGGAAGTAAATTCTAAAATAAACATAGAAACAAAAAGCCAAGAATCATATAGAAGTCTTAAAAAAAAAATATGGCCTTGGACTTGCCCTACCAGATTTGAGGGCTTTGGCATCATTATAATTATGATCTAATTATATAATAAGGTAATATAATTATAATCTAATTATATAATAATATAGGGAATAATGGGGACTGATAAAATCCAAGAGAGTGCAAATCCACAAGTATAGAAAAATATGATGAATAAAGTAACTCAGATTGGGCTGGGATATAACTTAATGGAGTGCTTGCCTGGCAGGTTCAAGGCCTGGGTCCAGTCCTCAGTACTGCAGAACATACAAAACCTCAGGTTGATGAGGAAAGGAACAATTATCCAGTAACTGTTTCTGGGGAAAGTAGCTACTTACATTAAAAAAAGGCAAAAAAATTGGATCCTACTTTAAATATACCACACCCCCAAATCATTTCAAGATTATTTATACCCTTGAGCATTCAAAATGTTACATTTTTAAAGAAATGCAAGAAAAAAATCTTCTCAACTTTGGAAGAGTAATAAGAGCAGTCATTTACATAGTATTTACTCTATTTGCTAAAAGTCAGACACTTTTAGCAATATTTTATACATATATATTATTTTAATTCTCATAACAAGCACATAAAGTAAATGCTAATATTGCCCTTACTTAACAGATAAAGAAACTGAAGCAGAAAAGAAACTTGCTCATGATCACATAGCAGATAGGTATCTGGTGCTAACGTGTATGTTACTGAATAAGACACAAACACAAGTTTATTCCTTAAAAGAAAACATAGATAAATAGGACCATATTGACAAAAATATATTTGTTTACCTAATAACCATAAATTGAAAAGACAAACCACTAATTGAGATAGCAACTATACCTTTATCCCTCCTCCCAACAAGATGCGAATAGATACTTCTGGAGAAAGAAGTAATAAATTACTAATAAATATACAGATACTGTACATCTTATAGGGGAAATACAAAGTTAAACTGCATTGAAATCATTTCATACCCATCATGTCATCAATTTAACAAGGACTAGTAAGTGCGTGTAAGTATATATAACTCTTGGGAGTCCAGGTTGATACTTCTTTGTTGAATAATTTGGCATTATCCCAGCAATGGCATACATACCCTATGAGCCAACAATTCCATTTCTAGATATGTACCCTAGAGAGGGTCAGGAGACTGTGGCCCTCAAACCAGTTCAGCCTCCAGTCTGATTTTTCTGTGTGTCTGTGTTTCTGTGTACCTGTGTGTGTGTGTATTTACATCTTTATTTTGCAAACTGTTGTTAGGCTTCCCAGTTCTCGCCTCAGAGAAGGGCAAGAAAAGGAGCAGGTGTTGGGTCCAAAGGGAAAAGTCTGTGTGGAATGCACCCCATTTTCTCTTTTCCTTGAAGAGACTCGTTGCCCAGTACATGTTTAGTTAGGGTCATGTGTCAGGTCATCTCCAAAGTCATCATCCTGTCTAGGGAGGAGAGCCAAGTGGAGTTCTCTTGGAGAACATCAGGGTGGGGGGACTTGGCGAGCACACATCATCCCAGCTCTTCCCCATGTGGCAGGTAGCGAAGGAGGCAGAGGCATCACTGGAGCGCAATCAACTTATCAGGACCCCATCTCACAATACTGTTAATAAGAACATTAATATCAATAATGTAAATAATCAAAAATTTAAAATGGGCTGGGTATGTAGCTCAGCATGAAGGCCATGGGTTAAATTCCTAGTAACCGAGGCATGAGGATGGCTGCAAGTTCAAGGCCAGCCTGAATTACACAGTAAGACTCTGTCTCAGAACATCAAAAGAAAAAAACATTGCCAAGTTCGAGGTTGTGGGGGTGGACATCTCCCTTTGGAAGTCAGGCATGCTGCCCCACACCTGATGTCCTTGCAGTGGGGGACTGAGGTAGGCAGGGGAAATGTGAGTTCATTCAAAGGCACCCTGAACCATACAGAGAGGCCCTGTGACTGTATTAAAAAATGGAGAGTAAAGTCCAGGGTCTCCAGCCAACACCCCCGGGAAGCACCCAGGCCATGGCAGTGAGAGAAAGGAAGACCTCCAGTCTGTTTTTGTAAATTGAATTTTTAGCAAACAGAAGACTTGATCATTAGTTTCTGTATTGTCTGTGGCTGCTTTTGCATGTCACTGGAGATGTGGTGACAGACTATAGGGCCTACAAAGCCTGAGATAATTTTCTGGTAGAATACAAAATACGAGCCAGGTATCAATTGCATGGAAAATGGATAAATAATTGTAATTCATACAATCATTTGTCACAGAGCAGAGAAAATATAGAGCAGTGTTATAGTGTACCAAAAATCAATGAATAGTAACTGTTAACATAACATGTATGAATTTTAGAAATATGTTACACCAGAAAAATGAATCGCTGAAGAAAGCATGCAGTATGATACCACTTGTTTAAAGTTCAAAAATATGTAAAGCTGAGCAGTATATCGGTCAGGGATTTGTATTAGTGTGCTGCACCAAAGAAAAGCAAGAGGCTGAGCACCATGGCACATGGCTGTCCTGCTGCTTGGGAGCTTGAGGCCGAGGTCACTGTGGACTAGTGTGAGGCCAGCCTGGGCAGCATGGCTCATAATAAAATAAATAGGAAAAGTAAGAAAAGAGACACAAGATTGAGGATAATGGTTTAGTATACATTTTCTGCTCTGGTTTTTCCTTAATTTAATTGAATCTACTTAATGTTTTTGTTTTGAAGTCTTCAAAATTTTCACCCGGCTAGTTGTTTTGCTTCCTGTTTCCTTTGCTGTCATGGGTTGGTTTTTTTTTGTTTGTTTGTTTGTTTTTCCTCTTTTTTTTTTTTTTGTATCTTTTCTTTCGTTTTAGTGATGGGAAGAGAAGTAAATGGGTATGCACCTTCTGACATCTAGAATCTAAGTATACTCATGACTCAAAGTTTAAAAAATAAATCTAATTTCTTTTCTCCCAGAAATACTATTAAAAAGTTCCTATGAAAAATAAAGACCCTAAAAATATCCCTGTTAATTTTTTTAATTTAAATTATAGCTGGAAAGTGAAAAATATGAATTACAATCTAAAGTGATATTAATGAAAGAAACAATAGAGTCACTAGAGAACAAATCAAAACTCCAAGCCCAAAGGCTTAGCCATGTGGCTGACGACTCATCCCATCAAAAAACAGAAATGAACTCCCTTAGGTAAGTTTATAAAAACTTCTGTTGTTTTACTTTGGGGAGAATGTTTCTAGGTACGTGAGAGTTTGGACTGTATCTTTGGCCTTGCAGCAGAACCACCTGAGAGTTTTTGAAAAATATGGATTTAGGGACAGATCTGTGACATTCTAATTTGCTGAATAAATCTGGTGGGTTTTGGGTATCTATATTTTTTTAATTTTTCTTTAATATGTTGCAGTCAAGATTTTTGTGCCTATATCTTTTAAATTCCTCTTCATGACTACTTCAGATAATTTTTCTCTATAGCATTAGTGAAAATCACAGAATTTTTTGCTACTTATACCATTTTCCTTGTTTCTCTTGTCTCTCTCAAAGAAATGTAAAATCTGAATATTGACTTCTATTTTTTAACCCTTTCTAACGTAGAAATTTTGGGATGTGTGTGTGTGCACGTGCTTGTGTGTGTGGTGCTAGAAACTGAGCCCAGGGTCTCAAGCATGCTAGGCAAGCCCCGTACCTCTGAGCTCTGTCTCCACCCTAGAAACAAATTTTTAACAAAAAGAGGTCCATGAGTAGTGTATCCTCTAGGAGGCTAAGTTGATGGAAATATGGAACATGAGTTTGCAGTTTTAGAGACCGATAGGCAAATGGCGGAGTCCAAAGATCTAGACTGAAAACAGTGACATTGAAGTTGGGGGACAGAAGCCAAATTGAAGAAATATTTCTTACATAAAATCAAAAGGCTTTTCTACTTTATACTGATTGATAACTGAGACAGAGATAAGAATGCAGAATGTATGCCTTTGGGTATTAAGTTGTTGTTTAGCCATTAATCATTTTTAAACACATAAGACTCAAGGAAACAAGCCAGCAAAATTAGTTTTTCTCTGGATTGAGTACCTGCTATAAGTAAAAAAGATACTCAAAGATGAACAGAAAAGCATTATGTGGAAGAGTCAGAGGAAATCTCTCTCTCTTACATTCATAGTAGAATCAGGGAAAGATTTTCAAATGCCAACAAGATATTCTGTCTATGAAACTAAATCAGACTGAAGCATTCAGAAAGAATTGTAATGATAATTTTAAAAGAAATCAACATATTAAAACAGGAGGGTTTTTGAACAGTAGATGGGCTGTTGCAGAAAACTGAGTTGGTGAAATTGAAAATGAACTCAAGAAATTTGTCTAGAACTCAGAAGGACTAAAAGAAATGATGACACACTTTCAGTATACAAAAACTAAGAATCACAGAAGTATGCAGTAAAGTAAACCCAGCAAAGGTGAGAATCAAAGGAATAATTAGGAGAAGAAAAGCCTGAGATTAGTTCATTAAGTGTTACCTAATTATCAAACAGCGTAAAGCAATAAGATAAGTCACTGATTTATGTGATCAATTAAAGAGTATTATATTTGGGACTCATGTAAGGCATCGTCAGTTTCACTCTTTAGTTGTCTTTATTTATTTTTTTTTTAATTGTTTTTTGGTACTGGGTATTGAACTCACAACCTCACGCCTGCCAGGCAGGTGCTTACACCACTGAACTAAATCCCTTGCTTTAGTTGTCTTCATAAAATATACTTTAGGAAGAACTGAAATAGGTGCTGCTCCTCTGCCCTACTCTGCTCTCCTCCCCTCTACCCACCCACCTTCCCCCTTCCCCTCATCTCTCTTCTTTGTGAGCACTGCAATATTCTGTGAAGGCAATCTGAGTGGGTGTGATTTTCTCTCTCAGAATTACTAAACCGGCTAGGTGTGGTATTACACACTTGGAATCAGTGATTTAGAAGCTGAAGCAGGAGAATCCCAAGTTCAAGGGTAACCTGGGGAACTTAGCAAGACCCTGTCTCAAAAAATAACCTGGGAATATGGCCTTTGCCTTTGCCTAGCATGCGTGGAGGCTCTGGGCCTATCCTTAGTACTGTAAAGAGAAAAAAACTTACTATCTATCCTTTTTGCTTTTGTATCCAGCTGACTAGATCTGGCACTTAATCCATTTTGCTTTTTCTTCAGAATATAGCTACAATACCTGTTTCCTTTCTTTGGTTTTTCTTATGCTAATCCTTTTCTCTTGTGAGCTCAGTCGGCCTCCCCCCCACCTCAGTCACTGTGGTATGGAAGATTGTGAGAATTGTTCTATCCTTTTTAACCTGGGCATATTGCATGATTTCATACCTATTTTACTGTGAGAGAAAAATGACTTAGTACCACTTTTGATTCAGTTAATAGAACTCTTGGTACTCCTTTTATGGAGTCAGTTCTCTTTTCCTTTATGTGAACACATGTGAGAAGTTGATTCTCAGGTAGATGAGGTGCATGTTCCTTTCCATGCACCTCACGGTCCTTCCCCTCTTTCCCTCCTGCATCATGTATTTTCCAACAACTTTTCAGCACCACCCAACAGGCTTTTCTGTATCAGACGTAGTCTCTAATTATTGAGATGCAGTCTTCGGTCTAGTCTCTTAATGTAGCATCAGAGGTGTATAAAACCCCTGTAACTTTTTAAAGTTAACTTACTGTTGCCTTCTCTGAATTGTAAGATTTAATGAGACCTGGGATTTTATAGCCCAAATCAAAACTCCATAACATAGGAAAGGAATGTCTTTTCACCCAGGAAAGATGCCTGTTTGTTCCTCTGAGCAAGATAGCCAAGCTGTAGAGCCAGAGTCAGCAAACTTTCTGTGAACTGTCAGTGTTTTAAGATGATGGGGCTACACCTTCATAACTCGATCCTGCCTTTGTAGCTCAAAATTTAACTGCAGGCAATATATCAGTGGAGGAATGTGGTTGTGTTTTAGTATAACTTTATTTATGGACACTGAAACTTGGCCTTTACATACTTTTATTGTGTCACAAATGAACAGTTTTTGGTCGAAAAATATTTTTAATCATCTAACAATGTAAAAACTTTGTAGTGCTTTTTGTTTGTTTGTTTTGTTTTGTTTTTTGCGGCACCAGGGATTGAACTCACAACCTCCCGCCTGCCGGGCAGGCAGGCGGGTACTTAAGCCACTGAGCCAAACTCCCGGCGCTAGTTTTTTGAGGCAGGGTCGCACTATGTAGCTCAGGCCACCCTTGCACTCGCGTTGTAGCCGAAGCCAGCCTCGAACTCACAACACTCCTCCTACCTCAGCCTCCTGAGTGCTGGGATTAAGGGCGTGTGCCACCAGGCCCGACTTGTTTATAGTTTTTAGAACTTGCAAAAATAGCCTTCGTTCATCAACTTCTGTTTAAGAATAAATTGTTTTCAGCCCAGTTAGACAACTAACTTTTCTCAGTTGACTCCCAAAGATCCTTGATCCTTACTAGCTGAGATTCTTAAACAATTGAGATTCCTGCAGCAGAAAACACTGTCATACTGTCTCAGTTCACCTTAGTCTTTAATCATTGAGTGCTGGTCGCAACCAAAGAGTTATATACTTATTGAGGATAAGTAAGTATGATAGCAGATTTTCCTGGAAATGACCAATATACTCTTGTCAGAGTTATTAATTACACCAATAGATATCAGTTGTTTTACTAGGATTTGTTTATATGCATTCATAAAACCAACTTAACTGGTCTCCTTCCAGAAGTATTTATTTGCTAAGGGGATTAAAAAAATATTTAAGATAAGGAAATAAGGCTCATAGATTACCTAGGGTGCCTAAAACCTGTCCGTGGGACATTCCTAAAATTTTTTTTTCTACCAAATAGGAGATAAGGCCAGCGCAGTGAATGAGGATAACTGAGCTTGTGGGGCTAGAATTTAAAGGACCAAATGAAGTAGGGCACCGTGCCCTTACAGAAACCTAAAAGAAAAACAAATCAAAATTCCTCTTCCCTCTTCAGCATACCAGGAGATGCTCTTTATTAATAGTGTGGCTCAATGAGTGGTGGGCTATACACATAGACTCTTGGGAGAAATCTAAAATAAAACAGATACCACATCAGCATATTCTATTAGCCCATCGCAATTCCAAGCCTACCTCTATTAGATGGAGCTTCAGCTCCATTTTAGAACTTAAACACTTCTTATGAATAAAGTACCATTTAAGATGTTGTCATTGTTTAAAATACATTCTGTCATGAAAGGAAACACCTGTGTCCCATAAAGTGAGAGCATGCATAATACCGTGTGTTATGGATTACAAACTGGTGGTCAACTTGGCACCAGTTGAATTAATTCAGCTGGTGTTGAGTTAAAGATGCTCCACCTGAAGAAAGTTACCAGCATAAATAGGGACGTGAAGAAGAAGAGTCGGGCGTTGTGGGTTCTTCCAAGAGTTGCTGTTTCAAGCCGATGGTTCTCCTGGAGGTGCTTGTCATTCTGGCTTCACCAGTATGGACTCGGCCATTATCGTCGGAGGAGCTCGGGACCTCATCGGTGAGAGTGGCTGTGTTCATGTTGCGGGAGCCCTGCTCCTCACATTGTGCATCGCTTCCTGGCACCGGAGGGGAGGCTGTGTGCTGGAGAAGCTTGTCACGCTGGGCTTCCTGACC